>JAQZBX010040152.1:0-22772 GCA_029593785.1 Cabassous unicinctus | reverse complement strand
GGGTAAAAATCAAATTTTTCACAATACATACAAATATTTGTAAAATGATATATAAATACATATGCATATATGTGCATTTGTTTACATAAATGTTATATATATATATATATATATATATGTATGTATGTATTTTTAAAGGTGCTAAGATTACCTAAATATTACTCAGAAATTACAGGGATTCCCATGTTCCCCACCTCCCACACCTCCAACAACATCCCACACCACCATCCTTCATCTGTGTGACACAACACCTGCAATGGATATACACATCCTAGGGCCTTGCCACTGAGCATGGACCACAGTTCACATCATAGACCACACTCTCTCCCACACAGTTCTGCATGGTATATGCTGATGGAAAATGGCCTACATCCGTCACCGCAACGCCACTCAGGACAACCCCCAAGTCCCAAAAAAGCCCCTGTATTTCAACTGCCCCTCCTCTCCATGCCCCAAAAACTTCCTGTGACCACCGGCTCCACCTCACTGTTACAATTTCTTCCATTGAATAATTAATATTATATAATTAATATTATATTAATTTCCATAGTGGTCATGCAAAGTAGAAAAAAGTGTTAGATCTGTCTGGGTAACCTATCTTTCCTCTGCTCAATTCACATCTGATCATAGAAATCCAAGGGTGTCTAACCAGTTTGCATCCAGCATGGTTTTCAACACTTAGCTCTGTCTAAGGGCACTATATACAGGCCTTTTAGTTAGTCTCAGATAAATTTCAGATAAAGAGATGTAAGCATTTTGAATACCGGTTTACAGTTTATTTTCAGAAAAACCTATATTTAGATTAAATCAAAGTTTTTCAGGGTCATACTCCTTACTTATACTGTACACTTAAAATTGTGGATTTTGGGGTTTTTTTATTTGTTTTTTTAATTAATCCTGGCGTTACAATCTTTTTTCAGAGCCTAGAGCCAAATTATCCTAAAACAGTCAAAGATAGTTATGTCCAAAGCACAAAAACCAAATAGCCTGTACTTTGAGAGAAAGGAAACCATTAATGTCTAAGCCATGCCTCTTTAATATTAACCTGATGGGACTTAACAAGATTGAAACATTAATATATATAATAATATGTATGTATATATTAGTTAAGTCAGTGGTGCTCAACTCTGCTTGTTCATAAGTATAATTAATGGAGTTTAGGTGGCTGGGTCCCACTGAATTAGAGTATCTGAGTTGAGGCCATTTATGCAGCTGATGTGCAGCCAGTGTGGACGTGCCTCTTTGGGAGTTGTTTCAAACATATTGGCATGCCTTTGAGACATTCATGAACTATTGTGAAAAGTTTGGACATATGTGGCTGGTAATATGCCCTGGGTTAGAGTATTGAAGTGAATGATTTAGTATGATCAATACCCATGCCCAACTCTGAGAGCTTTAATTTTTCTCATGGCCCGTACTGATCAATGTGCTTACTTAATAGCTCTTAGACTTATTATCTCATCCAAGCACCTTTCACAAATGAGAACATTTTTTATTTAAAAGAAACCAGACATCCTAAATTATGAACATATTACAATTCTCTCTCTTCTGCTACTTTTATTATACGCATAGTTATGCAACTTTTATATTATATTATAGGAAACCTACAGGGCAAACTTATCTTCTAGATGTAATCACTATTTGGGGATGGAAAAGGGAAACACTTCTCAGAAAATTATTTCAAGGTGTTTTGAATTTTGACTCATGTGATTTATTTTTGTATTTTCCTATGAGTATTATGTTCTAATGAACCAGTCACTTTTCAGGGGACTGTTTTCTAAAGCAGAATATATAAAATTTTCTAAATAGTGTGACTTTGCTACCATGATGCAGTAAACTGAATCTGAACTAGGTGAATCTGACTTTACCTGCAAAATCCTTCTAACACAATAGAGCATATAAATGCTGTGATGTTGGCGTTTATCTCAAAATATTCAGAAAAGAAATTATGTTGAGTGTGCTTTATTAAAGCAGAAAACTATCACCCTTTTATTATCAACTAATATTTCATCAAATTTCATCATCCCTATATTCAGATCATCCTAAAATACGGACAATACATTGATGTTATAAGAAATTTTCAAAATATGAGTCTGTTGAGGTAGAAGCTACATCTTTCACAAATGAAGACTCTTAAAATATATGTCTTCCTATATTAAACTTCTGAAATATATGTTTACATTTCAGAGGGCTTTAAGTAATACTATGTACCTTCTGAAATGGCAATGAAAATTCTTGAAGCTAGGAGTCCTAAAGTGTTTGATTATCAGAGGTCTGAATAAAGGGTTCTCACTGTATGTCTATATGAGCCCATGCTTATGTTTAACTCAATGTAATAAGCAACTTTAATCTATAGACACAAGGGCCAGTTATGGTCCAAATGACAGAAATATGTTTCCCATGCAACAAAGGCCCATATTATTAAAAGGTAAACGTTGCAAAATAATATGTAGTATAAATGCATCTTTAAAACAGGCTAAAGCATTCACCTTTGATAAGTATACTTATTTTCTGCATGAAATCGTATTTAAAAGCTAACTTGCAGCAGCAACTTTTTTTTGGTGACAATTCAACATTTTGTTCTTTTTGTGGGTGTTCTGTTTGTTTGCAGTCAGATGAGTGAGCCTCATAGCGGTTTGACGCTCAAATGTGCCAAGTGTGGAGTAGTTTCAACAACAGCTTTGTCAGCCACCACCGCCAGTAACGCCATGTTAGTCCCAATCATTTACATCTTCTTGTTACAATTCTTTTACAGTGCATGTGAGAAAAATGCTATGATTGAAAAAAGTTGTGTTTGCTAATACTAGCGCTAAGAGAATATTTTAAAATATTTATCATTGTCAACTGCCCTTCTAACTATTGTGGGCTAGTCTATTAAAAAAATAAGTAAAACTCTCAAATGCTATCTGCTTTGTGGTTTCCAAGTTAATGGCCTTGGTGCCACACATAAAATTGCTTTGTTGAACGGGGTTTCGGTTATTGCCTGGGGTGTGACGTGCAGCTACGTAATGTTTCTTTCTCTGACTCTCAACAGGGCATCTCTTTGGAGCTCCTGTGTGGTGTTGCCCCTTCTGGCTTTGACATGGATGTCTGCAGTTCTGGCTATGACAGATAAACGCTCCATTTTGTTTCAAATACTTTTCGCTGTGTTTGATTCATTGCAAGGCTTTGTTATTGTCATGGTCCACTGCATTCTTCGGAGGGAGGTAAGAAGTATTCTTATGTGAGAAGGGAATCATTGCTGAGAGGGTCTCTTTCTTGCTATCATGTGTGATGTGTGTGTGTGTGTGTGTGTGTGTGTGTATGTAAATGAATATTATGATCTTCAGATTAAAACTAACCTTCTATAAAGTAGTCATTGCTGAAGGAATCCAAGCTAAAGGGAAGCTTTAAGAACTAGTTCAAATGGAGCCTTGGGACTCTGAGAGTGACACATTAAAACAGATGGGACTACACAAGGAAGAACACAGCCCCAGGTGCCAAGAAACAGAGAGAGTAGAGTCAAGAGAGATTATAATGGAGCAATTGGTATAAATAAGCCTATTAGAGAAACTGGTGGATGAGAGAATAGGGTGGTAAATTTTTCAAAGGTATAATTTAAAGAATAGTACAATGATATTTCTTAAACCCATTTCCTAACTCATGCTTCTACACACAGCACATCCTCATTCCTTATACATAAATTAGTTTCATTTTATATAGAACATGTTGAAGACTAATGAACAGTTCTTTTGTTTCTGAACTAAATTATGGCAAAGGATACAAAAGATTAATGATGTTAATACAGATGTTTATGTTCAGAAAATAAGAAAAAACATACACAGCCAGGCAAGATAGGCAGCAATTATCCCGAAGAACTGTAGACCTATAATCATTGCATTTCTCCAGGTCATAGTTGAGGTTTATTGTCAGCAGTGAGGGAAGGAAGAAGTCATCTTTCATGAATGGAGACACTAAACTGTGCCAACCTCATCCAGAACAGTGATAGATTTCAGACTTGAGTTGTTTAGGGATAAAATATTGTTTTCCAACCTGTGTGAAAATTATTCTGAGTGCTTGTAAGCACTGCCACAGTATTTACAAGGTTTATGAATCATTTTAGCATTTACTCTGGGGATGAGTGGTGATTAAAACTCAGAGACACTGTGCCATGCTAGTGGTTTTGAGAACATTATACCCTGTCATTTTGTATTTTCTAGCTTGTATGAGAACTTTATTATCTGATGTGCACGTTGCAAAAAGATACGTGTAGGCCCCTGCGCAAGGATGACATGCAAATTCGTGAAGCGTTCCATATTTTTTTAAAGAAGATACATATAAATATGAGTACACACCACATAGTTTTAAAGTGATGTGTCAAGTATCCAAAAGCTTTTAGCTGGCTTACTAGGTGGAGAGAACAACATTTCTGAGCTACTTCAATAAGATACAGATGTCAGCAATGTGTCCTAAAACATTACATGATGAAAAACAATGAAAACAGAGGAAGAGTGAATTCACATTGCAAAAGGATTTGGAGATATGTCATCATTTAAAAACTCTGATTTGGCTTATGGTTGTAAAGTCTTACTCAACACACATTTCTACCTAGAACGTCGGCATTAAAAATCTTCCAAGTACTAAATTCTTTATAGACCAAGTGTTAGGGATTGAATCATGTTCCCCACCAAAAGACATGTTCAGGTCCCAAACCCTGGCCCTGTGGGTATGGACCCATTTATAAATAGGACCTTTGAAGATGTTACTGGTTAAGGGGTGCCCAGACTGAATGAGGGTCAGTCTTTATCCAATATGCTAAAGTCCTTAGAAGCAAAAGAAATTGGACTTGGAGAGAGAGGTCACAGGGAGCAGCCAGAAGTCAGAAGTCAAAGGAACCTGGGGGAGAAAGGAGAAGACATGGCTATGTGCATATGACAGACAAGCAAAGAACCCCAGAGACAACTGGCCAGCCAGAAGACACCAGTGCCAGAGGAAGCAAGCCTTCCAGCCTCTGAAACTGTGAGCCCATAGATTCCTGTTGTTAAGCCAACCCATTGTATGGTATTTGTTTTAGCAGCTAGAAAACTAATACACCAAGGTGAATAAAAGTCAAAAGAAAATTGAATAATAATTTAGGATTATGTTCTTCTCCAACTATATCTATCTTGTGGCCCTTCTATATTAATAATATCTTAAGTGTATTTCAGAAACAAAATTGTTTAAATGAGTAGACACATGATGCATTATTAACAATTAAGAATGTAGGTTTTAAGCAAGATACGTGATATACCTACCCTCAGGTTTAAAAGATACTAATACCCTAGATGTTAAAGAGTAGAAAAAGAGGAAAAGTGCCCTTCTCTAAATAAGCCTCTCCTTTTCTTCAGAAATAAGCTTTCTAGATAGCCTTAAGCTATGGTAAAATATGCAGGTTTTAAGATGACAGATATTATTATGATGGCTTATTATCAATTATTTTTTCTGCTTATATGAAAAATGTTTGGCAAAAAAATTCATTTCCATCAGAACTTGTCCATACTTGCTAATTTGTCTATTAACTGTCAAAGCCATGATGTAAGGGTAATTAACCAAATCATATAATCGCTTCTGCTAAAGTAGGTGTTATAAATATGTTTTCTCTCTTAATGGGGAATAAATATATGGATATTGGCCCTATTATTATTGCATTATAGATGATTAGTTCAAATTTAATAATTTTATAGCTGATAAATAGCAGAGTGTCAGAACTCCCTGTAGTTCCAACACTGAAATGACATTTGCATCGACCCTTAAAAATACCCTGTAACATTTCTATAAATACACAGAGCAGATTTCAGATATAGGGCAAATCTCTTTCAGAATTCCTTAAAGGAAGTTATTATTGAAAAGCCAAAAGAATCTTGTTTAAAATAGTTTTGAAAATCTCAAGACCACATCATAAGGAGGCCTGTTTTCCCTCAGAAATTGTTTTGACCTTCTAAATGTATATAACCTGAAACTAGCAATGAGTCTACCTCTAATCATTTGTCATCTCATTGCCATAACATTAACATAGTTTAAGAGAATAATTCTGAAGCACCTTTCCATATCCTCTATGTCTCCTGTGAACAAAGTTCCATAAGACTATGCAAAAGAAAAGTGGGATAGCTGCTACCTGTCAATTATTGGGTAATGACTCATGCCTCTTAATCTACATGATGACCCGATAGGAGATCTATGAACATACATTTATCTCTGCTGATATTTCACTTTAAAATATTTCCTTCACAGTAACTAAGATAATTCACATAGATTTTACTTTCTTAAATATGTATAAGCAATTTAAGAAATATTTTTTATTTAGAGATAAGTTGATACATCTATATATATTGCTATTTCTAATGTATATTTGGCATGTACTCACAAAATTTAGTGTGGTTTAGTCTTAATAACTTTTCCCAATATGAAATCAAAAACCTTTACACATATTTACTTTTGCAAACTTACTGTGAAGAAGGTTGAGATACACAAGGGGGGAATATAATATAGCATTGCAGGTTAAGAAGGAGAAAATAAAAGATATACTATGACATTTTAAATGTAATGTGAATGGGGCATAGTTTATTTTAAAAGTGCCATTGGGTCCAATTTTAAAACTAAAATCCTATCAAATCAGGAGAGAAGAAAGAAATGATCAGTCTGATACTGCCAACTCAACTATCTTCTGCTTTAAAAAAATGAACCTATGTAATTATTTGGATAACAATATGTTGTGACCTCCAGAGATAGCTTCTTGATAATTAAATTTCATAATATTTTAATTTCATAAAATATAAAAAATTCTTAAAATATGAAAATATAGTTTCTTCTTCTGGAGTGTCTTTCTCTTTTGAAATGCTATAGGAAATGCCTCTAAAAGAGGTGAAAAGAAAAAAAGGAAATAAGAATGAAAAAAGAATTAAACCATCTGATTTATTACAGCACATTATTTTCATCAACAAAACCTAGCTGTTGGACTCTAACATGTATAATACCTAATAAGATATAACAGACCAAATACATATTCTTCCTTCATTTTTCCATGATTTGTTGATTAGAATTCATTTGGATTAAGCAGACAGCAACATGTGCTATTTACTATTCCACATTGCTATGGAAATTCAAACTACCCAAGAGTTAGGAAACCTTTGAAATAGTTGCTGTTGCTAGGAAACCCCTTTCTTGGTGCCTGCACATTCTTCTCATCTCTCTGTTTCTGGCTGTGACTTGTTCTAAGACAATCTTACAGCTTGATGTTAGAGGGGGAAAATAACAAGATTGTGATACAAAATAAGCCACAGTAAAACCCTTTCACTAAATGAAAGGGAAAAAAAGGAAAGTGCTTAAATGGATAATTTTGTTGTATCAGTGTGTGAAGATCCTGTGGCTCTTCTGTAAGAGTCAGTGAGGTAACAGGGCTAGACTCTCTTTGTCTCTTTCCCAAACATTGGCAGGAGGTCTGGGCTGCACCAGATGAGGTCCCCAAAATCTTCCTCCAAACCTGTGAAAGCAATTTTGTAGCAAAAGCCTTAAAATATTTATGAACAATATTTTTTGCTTGCTTTCTTTTCCTTTTCTCCCTTTCCTTCTTTCCTTCTTTCTCCCACTCCTCTTTATCTTTTTTTTTTTTTGCCAATCTCCCATTTAGTCTTATTTTTCCATAAAGAATGCAGATAAATATATTTCCAAACATACAACAGTGTATATACATAGCAGACAAGCATCCTTGCCTATCTGTCTAATCTAAAACCATATTTTCCCCAAATAAGCCATTTTTAAAAATAAATCAAGCCAGCAATAGTGAAGTAACTAAACAGCAATATGAAGAGGCCCATACTGTGTCTAATATAGTTCAGATGGAGAATTATGTGAACCTAAAACTTGATATTTCCAGGGAAATTAGGTATGGCCCATTAGTACGCAAGAGCATATTTGTGCCCTCCCTTAATGAGAAGTTGGGCAGAGGTTTCAGTTGGTCTTTGAAGATGAAGCAATGGGTGTTAGAAGACTTCAGAACCTAAGGTAAAAATGGGGTTGGAGGATTGCAGAAGTGAAGGTTTCAGATAGAGGAAGACGCAAAAGTTACAGTAGGGCAAATGGTTCTCATGGAACAGAGCCTCTGGTGAATGGTGGGCGGTTTGATTCTTCTCTGGGTTCACATGGAGCCCATGCAGGTGTAAAGCGAATGATGTGATCATGGAGACATGAGTGATTTTTTTTTTTAAGTGTTTATAACTGCAGCACCAAGAAGATGACAATACTCAGATGACAACATTTGAGGGCATTGCATTAAGTGACATTTCAGTTTTCTAGTCAGTCTTATCAGTGATTAGGATAAGAGGTCTCTGTGGGTGGTATCATGAAGAAATTTAAGTAGATTCTAGAGAGTGAACAAATGGCCATGGTTGGGGAGGGTCAGGGTATTGATCCTAACATTTTTTAGGTACTAAGAAGGTGTGTATGCACAAGGATTTAAAGAGGAGGATAGTGGGTTGTTATGATCTTTGCCAGGTAGAGTGAGAGGTTCAGAAAAAAAAATTAAATGATTTTTTTGTTTCTTCATTTTGTTTTTAATAGAATATGTATCTCGAAGTGGGAGAATGGCTAAAGTTAGCAATAAAGCTGGATATTATTGGTACAGAGAGAGGGGAGCACAAAGACTACCTTTAAATAGAGACATAGGGCATACCCCAAGCAAGGCAAAAGGACAATATATTCATATTCTTAGGTTCTTTTCCCAGAAATCACCAACCTGACCTTATCCAATAGCCAGTGTGTTTCTTAGGCAGGGAATATAACCCCTCCCTCTCCTTCCAGATTGAGCTTTTCTGATTTGAGCTTAATTGCAATTATATCATGAATATTTGCATCAGTCAGTCTTAATCTACACATGTGGTTCTCCAAGTCCATGTAGAGGTTTAAGAGGTTAACAAGATCATTTATATCAGTTGAGTAAGATGGTATCAGTGAACAAATTCAGACAAGTAGAGTTCATGACAGAGATTGCCCAACTCTGCCATATCTGCCCGGTATCATCCAACAGCCAACTGTGGCCTGCTATTACCCAAAATTCTTCTGCAGGAGCCTCACACCACCCTCCCAGCTGTTCCTCACTCTGGGTAGTGGTATGGTTGCTTCTGCCCAATAATCAGGAGGGGAGCCTGTGGATCGGCAAGTCCTATCTCCTTCTCATTCAGACCCACAGGTTTCCCTCTTACAATATTGCTCAGGAAGTTAAATATGTCTGCAATAACAGTTTAAAACTAATATCTATGTCATTACCTCATATTTTTGTTAATCATAAAAGATGGATGATTATGGCATAACAACTTCATTTTTGACCAGTTTGGGATTAATTGTTTTGGTTCAATCCTTCATTTAAACTGTCTTATTCTTCATTCAGCAAGGCGGTGAAGGTAGTGGGAGAGTGGTGTGATGCAATGGAGGCTAGCTTTTAAGACGAGTGGCCCGTTACCATCTCTACCACTGATTTTAAGCAAGTGTCTTCGGCTCTCTAAGCATCAGGGTCCTCATCCATGACACTGGGATAATGACTGCCTCAAAGAGGATGGCCTGGGGCTGAAATGAAATTTTGTATGTGAAAGCACAGGCCATGATGTCTGGCAAATAATTTCCTTTCCTTCCTTTCTTATTTGCATGCCAAAGAAATGCTGCTACATCATATTCAGATCATGTATGTGAAATGTGGTCTAGAGAAACCTATATGACCCCAAAAGTCTGAGTCAAAAAAGTTATTTGAAGATTTAAAAAAACTACAACAATTTTAGAGAGTAAGTAATAATTTCTTTAAATGTTGGAGGATTCCAAAAAAAGTCATAAGGAACAAAACATGGGCCCATATTTCACCTTCATTGTATAGCAAATGGCAAACCTTTAATTTTTTGTTTATTATCTTTGACGTCAGAGAAGTCAGGTAATATTTTAGTAATATGAAGTCATTAATGTTGCTTATGTCGAAAAGCATAATACACGTGAGATTGAGAAGAGTCTTACTTATTTTTTAAATGATTAAATATGTCAAATTTAATAAAATTAAAAAGAGCTAAGATATTTGTTCAAATATGAAAGAATAGAAGGACTAAGATTCAGAAAAAGCAGACCACATAAGAAATTCCCCACTCCCTCCAAAGCTAACAATCTCAAATAATTACAAGTATGCAACTTTATTTCCTTTCCTGGCTTCAACTGATTATGTGGAATAGGAAGTCAAGAAGAATAACTGGAGGCAAAACTGTCTCTTAAAAGGTGAAGATGTGAGGTTTGAGCTGCTCCATAGCTAAATACAGGGTCCATTTCAAACTGTGCAGCTCTTTCTTGTGAGGTTTTTCTAAATTGCAACGCTGCCAAACATTCCTCGGTGCTCTTCCCCAGCAATCTCTAAATCTGGCACCGACTTTCACAGTGAAACTCTGCCAGCTGCCTTCCTAAAGAGGACCGATGGAGAAGCTCTGAAGCTCTCTGCTCACTGCTGCTGTGACTAACCGAATGGCTCTCTCTGTGGGGGAGAGACAGGAGTGAAACACACCCCTGCAAACCTCTTTGAACTCGTGTCTCATCCAAGAATCCATCCACAATAAGAAGAGGTGATAGCTTTTTTCAGGAGTTTTTAGAGCAGCCCCCAGCAGGCACCAGTCAGGATAACTTAAAAGTAACCTAGTTGGTTACTTCTCAGAAGTCAACCTTGGTAGTTTTTGTTCTCACCGCACCTTATTTTTGAAGATGTTTTTCTTGCCATTCTTCTCATTTCACAACATAACATCAGGTTTCCTTAAAGTTTAAAAATGGATAATTTTGCAAGAACTCAGAGTTATAATGATTTTAATTGCTAAAATTAAATTAAGTGCTACCTAAAATAATTGACTTATTCTCTACAAATAGTAAATCAGCTTAAAGAGCTTAAAGAACAAACATTTGAATTTCTCAAATAATTATTTTTCTTCAGTCTTAATTACAAGGCAAGGAAGATGCCAAGCCTATTGTCCAACATTGTAAAAATGACTGCTGGGGCAGAACATTTTGGTTTCTTTATGCTTTCTCCTTGTCCAGGATTAAGGTCCTTGTAGACTTGCTTTTTAAAAAATTCCAGTTGCTCTTCATCGGTATGATTCACATTGATTCACCGAGGACAAAAGACTATTTGTTTACCCAATAGAAAATGCATTTAAACATCAAAATCTTTCAAATAGCTGCAGATTCATTTTCTAGGTATTATCTTACCTGAGGCAGTCTCTTCTGTCATAAGTAATAGGCAGTGTGAAATCTAGTCTAATCATTTTTTTTCTGCCAGTGTTGGACAAATATTTAAGGCTAATTTATCTAGATTGCCTCTATGCATTTTTAGGATCTTAAAAATCATATAGAAGCATTAGAATCACATGGAATTTCTATTGCCAATCTCTCTGAATTAGAGGTATCAGAGGCACTAAAAGTGTCAGAGAATCTAACATTTAAATTATGACATTTATATACCCATAAAAATGACCTTGAATTTCCTGGAGAATTTCTATTCTTTTCTGTTTTATATTTCTCCTGTGCAGCTTTGACTGATTCATGAAGCTGACATCATTCTCCAGTCTAGAAATGCCCTTAGATCATTGTCATATTTGGGAGTTTAGTAATTTAAGCTATTGATTTTGTGTGTATGTTCTGAAGAAAGTTAGATTTCTTTTATATTTCCTTCAAGCAATCAGAGAGTGAATTTGGAAGAAAAACTTACAGAAGTTGCTTTTCCATATTTCATTGTCAGCCCAAAATATCATGACAATCACACTTTGAAAGTCTGAAAATAGAGTGTGATTAGTGAAGACCTGTTAAATTAATGTTTGGTATTCCCAAGTGCCACCTTTCATTCATTATATATGCTAGTATTTAGAAAAAGTTTTGGAAAAAAAACCTTTTTTTTATGTGACAAGCTCCTGGAAGGCAATAGTTCCATCACATTATCTTCCTTTATAAATTGTGCTTCTTTGCCTGTTGCCCCAGCACACAAATAGAAAATTAACCTGTACCTACTTTTCTGACATTGATTCTTTGGATTTTTCCTAGTGGTGTCCCCAATTCATATTTCTGCATTGTAGAAAAAGTGATGATTTTGCCAACACTATATTCATTAGCATTTTTTATTATTAATGTGTTATAATAATAGTTAATTATAGCTATAATACTACAGCTATGACTTTGTACCCTAAAATGGAGGAGCCTGAAAGCATTCACATCTAAAGAATCTAACTTTTTCTGGTAATGTCTTCTTCGCAAGGAGAATCTGGATTATTTTAGTCCTAAATATTTATCCAGTTCTTCAGGAAAAGATGATAAGGCTAGGTTTCACTGATCATGTAACTTTCATTGAAGTGTATGAAAGAGGATATAGGAAATTACCTCATTCTTTTTTTTTCAAGGAAATCCTGGAGTTAGAAATATTAGAATCATAGAATAGGAGAGAGGTCAGAGAACATTGAGTCCATTCCTTCACTCCCTTATTTCACAGCTATAATGGTCATATCACCAGTATTAGAACCTGAGGGGGCAAATGAAAATGCAAGTGGCCAAAGATCTCATTAGTGGATTAGGTGGACAGGACTCTGTGGTAATGACTAAATTCTATGTTACTTCTAAATCCTGCAATTTGGGAAAGCAGCTACTAATGACTATGAAAAAGGGAAGAAAAATAGGAGGAAACTATAAACAACTTAATAGACACTTTTTTTTTTCTGGCCAACATATCTATGATATACATCTCACATCAAAATGGTGATGGGAATTTTTATATCAGTGTTTTTCAAAAAGAAAAGTTATTATCTTGGCAGTCTCTATAATGTTGCTTCAGTAAAATAGGGGAAATGCAACATTATCTGTGCATTTTTTAATCCAATAAAACAGATTACAATAAATAAGAAAGGGAATATCAATAATGTGAAGAAGGAAGAACAAAGTATTAGTAAAATGATCTTATCACTGACTTGGAAAAAGTAGCTACTTTTAAAGATGTCTACCAACAGCTTCTTAGGAGCCTAATGAGCCACAGAAAGTAGAAAGAACATGTTAATTCTGAGGTATCATGTGGTCAGAATAACTATTAATTGCTTTGTATGTTTGCTAACCAACTATTCATGCCTATTGATTTGTTGTTTAATAAAGAATTTTATGTTCTTTAACAGTTCCTTGTGATATGTTTGTTCTTTACTCAGAATCCAATTGTGAATGGATATTAAGAAAGTTTGGCTTTGCTAAGTGACCTTATTTTTTTTCAATCAACCAGAAACAGAGCTGTTTTATTTTTCTTTTGCTTAATTTTGTTTTGTTTATATATCAGAACACATAGCACTACAGGGAGACAAGAGATATTCTCCCCAAAGAGCTCTTACATAAAATGAAAAGAAAATCCCAAATCAATTCCAGTCAAAAGAACATAGAGTAATCTCATTTTTCATGATGTTTAAAGCTGTTATGAAGATTATACCATACCAAATAGTAAATCTCCCATGAAAAGCACACGTATTGTTTGTAACAGTAGAGAAATAAATCTGCCTTCTAGTGAGAATCATTAATGTTGAGCCAGATATAGCGACTTTGATAGCTGAGGAGTTCCCAGCACTTTCCTCTATAGATTATGGCAAGTTATAAATTTCCTTGGCATAGCGCAAAATCCACATATACCAGTATTTGTTTTAAGAAGTAAACAAAATAGATATTGGATCATCAAAGCAATGATAATTCCTTTCTCATAGTTGATTGCAAATGTAGACAGTATCTGGTCATTATCAAGAGGAAAAATTAATGTGTGTCTTTTTTTTCACAGGTTCAGGATGCATTTAGATGCCGATTGAGAAACTGTCAGGATCCAATCAATGCTGATTCTTCAAGTTCTTTTCCTAATGGGCATGCACAAATCATGGTGAGCTTTTATTTTCCCTTGGATTGTTAGATTAAGTCATGATTTTGCAAAGGAATAAACTAATGTCTTGAGCACCAAAGTCCCAGCTTGAATGAGTTTGGCTTCAGTTCATTAAAAGGCTCTTAGAAATCTGATACCAGGTAAGTATTTCATCTGGATTTCTTGGGAGTCCAGGATCTACTATTGGCCCCCTGGGATGTTGAGTGTGAAGGTCCTATGCAACGTAGCAGAGCATTTTCATCCTTGCACACAATTGAGGATAAAGATTTATTGAATGAACATATTTTTCACGGTTCTGCACACTACAGACCTGAATCTGAAATGTTAGCCTTAAGCAGTGTGTCTAGAATTGCACCAGGAGTCATACCCTAGACCAATTAAATCAGTTTACCGTTTCTTAAAAAATAAACTGATTTATTTAAAATAAAAATTGAGGGGGAAATATGAGGAAAGAACTGAACTCCAATAGATTTTAGACCAGATTAGTATTGTTTAACAGATTCAGATAATTTTCACTTTTGAATTCCTAAGCCAGAGAACCTTTTGTGACATTTGAGTGAGAATGGATCATTAGAAGGGTCTAGTTTGACTATTAAGAGTTTGACAAATTGTATTATAAGATACAACATGACGGGTAGCAGATGTGGCTCAAGTGATTGGGCATCTGTCTACTACATGGGAAGACTTGAGTTCAATCCCTGGGGCCTCCTGGTTAAAAAAAAAGGCGAGCAGGCAAGCCCAGCCTGTGCAGCAAGCCAGGCCATGTGGCCAACCACGCAGCAAGATGACGACGCAACAAAAGAGAGACACGGGAGAGTCAAGGCGAGACACGCCAGAAACCAGGAACTGAGGTGGTGCAAGTGACAGGGTACCTCTCTCCCACATCAGAGGTCCCTAGGATCGAATCACGGTGAAGCCTAGAGGAGAAAAATGAGAAGAGAGGGCAAGAAACAGACACAGAAGATCACCTAGTGAATGGACACGGACAGAAAGTGGGGCGGTGGGTGGCAGGGAGAAAAAGAAAAAAAAAATCTTAAAAAAAATAAAAAGATACAACATGACAAACAATATATTCAAAATGGATATATTGTGAATTTACTATAAATGACATTAAGACATTTATTTAAGTATATTCATAATACTGTACATTCCATTCTTTTTATTGTGGTTTAGCAAATTGCCTTAAAATTCCATCCTTTAATATATAGCATTTAGTTTCCTGAATAAAAATGACATTGGTCATTGTATTCTCTTATTAAAATTGTATGTTTCCATTAATTTTATACAACATTTTGTCTCTAGGGAATACTTTTAAAAACAATCTGATTATACCTTGAGAAACTTCCTTTGCACAAAACAATAAACAGCTTCTGTCAAGTCAGATACCTGTAAATTTAAGATAATTTGGTTAGTAAAAGTCAATTGGGATGTTAATTTAATGATGGTTCTATGCCTTATTTCTCGTTACAGACAGACTTTGAAAAGGATGTAGATATTGCTTGTCGATCAGGTAAGAATATTTGGATTCTGAAAAGATAATTGTTAGGGATGTTAAATTATTTCTATGGATTTTTTTTTTAATTCTGTGGTTTACACATCACATATTCATGTAGATGGATAAATAGAATCTTTCAGTGGGAAACAGCAGAAATATTTGTGTTTTTATGTGTGTGTGTTTGTGCACATATGTAGAGAAAGAGAGGGATGAAGGGAGAGAGAAAATTAAACTCACAGTGATTAAGTTGGGAACAACTATGGCAGAGCAGGAAAACAACAGTTTGGAGGAGATTCCCATTCCAGCAATTCTTGCTGTCAGATGTAAGGCCGGACAATTTAGTTGCTCTGTGCTTCAGTTTCATCATCTATGGAATATGTGTTGTTATTAGGATGAAATGCAAGTATTATTTATATTTATATGTGCCTGTGTTGTGTGTGTGTGTGTTGTCGTTGTCATTACTATATTGTTAGAGGGGTCTAGGAGAGACTATGCTGCATCTCCTGCTTTAAATCCTACCAACAGTGTCCTCACAGTTGTCCACCTGCCTGTGGCTAAACCCTCACCAGAGCAAATGGCTCAGGAGTTTTCAAAGAGACTGTGTAACATTTTTTTGATAGTCCCAGTTTTTGGAAAATGCTTCATTATACTGGGGAAAATTTTACCTCATTTTACCTTTTTGATAAAATGGTTTTAGTGCTGCCTTCTGGAACAAGTGCATCTTTACATCATCTTAAAGATGACAGTGCTCCAAATATTTGGAAGCAATTATTCTTATATAGCCCAATCAAGTCTTTTTTTCCCCAGACTAAACAAACCATGTTTCATCATTCCTTCCTCATCACATCCTTGCAGATCTGGTGCCCCAGGCAGTCTCCATTTTATCAATAATTTTAAATTATAGTCCCCAAAGGCATACACACTTACCCAGCATTCATCTGGTTAGTACAAGTCCAGTGTTCATCACAGTTGGCTCTTTATTCATATTAATGCTATCTACATTTGCATCTGATTTCATAGCAGCTGTTATGGCCTAGCTGTCATTAAACTTACGGTCAACTAAAACCCCTAAGATTTTTCATAGGAGCTGTTAGGGCTTCTCTGAATTTGGAGATGTTTTCAAAGTATTTTATTTAGAATTTCATTAAATCTAATCATTTAAAATATATGTTCCTTAATATTTTTCATGTATAATTTCTCCTGGCAACCACAATTCATTACCAATCTATTATTTTAAGAGATTTGGAAAGAATTTTTTAAAACTGAATTATTCCACTCTTTCATATAATAGATAAATAGAAAAAGTCACTAAACCAAATTGTGGATTATTGAAAAATATGTAGACATAGATTTGACATAGGTTTTAGTGTCCAAAACAAAGAGGCCTAACACAATAACCAGATACAGTATTTCTGAAGATAAAATATACCAGATGAATGATGCATGTTTTGACAAATGTTTAAAGCCTCTTTCTAATAGGTTGTAATAGGGAAAGATATTCATAATCTATTTTCCATCCTCTGCTTAAAGCATAAAAGTTATGATTCTATTTGAAAATTGGATAATAATCAGTGAAATTCAATATATCTGCAACTTTTTATGAGGAGACAATAAACCAAATATTTTATAGTTATCTATTCCTAATTAAAATTTAAATGGCAGTTGCCTGCTTGTAATAGGGTAACATTAGGAACACATGCTGAGCTAAACCCCCACAGTGCTATTCTGTGTGCTTTCAATACCAAAGTTACCAAGACTATTTCTTCAGAATTTTATTTTTGCATACTTCAAAACTGACAGTTTTTCACAGCTAACCATGATTTGAGTCATTTTGTTTCTACTGGCCATAAAACACAGCTTTCTTTTTATGTAGAGGATAAAAAAAAACCTAATATATATTTTAATAAAGAATTCTGAAATCTTTTGTTAATCAGTTTGTTTTTGTTTGGTTTAATTTTTATTTTCATTTTGTTCCCTCTTGTACCATAATTTATTATGCCCTTTTAATTTCTTTTTCTAAATCACTGTTTCTCAGGCTTAAAATGGAAGGGAAGTTTCAGAGGTTCATACATATTTTTTTGCTTAAACTCAGTTGGCAATTTTAATACCTCCTCAGGCGCATTTGAGCATATGGATTTGTCTTGTTAAAAACTCTTTTTTTTTCTATATGGAACTGAAATGATAAATACTCTTGAACCTTTCATCTACCTTGACCATATGGATTTCAATAGATAAATGCTCATTAATTTTAAACATGTGTATTTTTTAGGGACTTCTGATGCAGTAGAATGAAGTTCTCACTGATTACCTCTTTTAAGATGTATTTATTTTTATTAAAGAAGTTGTGGGTTTACAGAAAAATCATGCATAAAATATAGAAAAATCATGCATAAAATATAGGCTACCCATAAGTACACCCTATTATTAACACCTTACATTAGTATGGTATATTTGTTACAATTGATGAAAGTACATTTTTATAATCATAATATTAACTATAATCCATGGTTTAACTTAGGGTTCACTGTGTTGTACAGTTCCATGGATTTTTAAAAAATGTTTATTCTAGTAACATATGTACAACCTAAAATTTCCCCCCTTAGTAACCACATTCAAATATACAATTCAGTGCTGTTAATTGTGTTCACAATGTTTTGCTATAATCACCACCATCCATTACCAAAACTTTTCCATTGCCCCAAATAGAAGCTCTATATAATTTAATCAGTAACTCCTTTTCCCTACCTCATCCTTTCCTCTAATAACCTATATTCTAGATTCTGACTCTGTGAGTTTGCTTATTCTAATTATTTCATATCAATGAGCTCATACACTATTTGTCATTTAGTGCCTGGCTTATTGCACTCAACATGA
This sequence comes from Cabassous unicinctus, assembly GCA_029593785.1. Taxonomy (NCBI): domain Eukaryota; kingdom Metazoa; phylum Chordata; class Mammalia; order Cingulata; family Chlamyphoridae; genus Cabassous; species Cabassous unicinctus. Next base: position 4,491 of record JAQZBX010040152.1, on the reverse strand, counting down.
TGTCTTCATGGTTCTTCCATGTTGCCCCATGTATCAGAACTTTATTCCTTTTTACAGCTGAATGATATTCCATTATGTGTATATCAAGAAGCAGTTTAATGAATAACACTTCTAGAACACTTTAGGGGGAAAGCCTTTAAGAGAATGAATGAATACATCCATAGTGTTACAAAAACCCTTTGGAGTAGATTGTTGGAGAATCTTCCCTGGTAATGTACTTTTCCCCTGAAAAAGTTATGTAGAGTGTTTAAGAGCAGGGCACTGAGATAGTTGAAAGGCCATTCAGCAACTTTCAGATATGTTTTAGCTGTGGGCTACCAGAGATCTATGAGAACATTTCAGATCAATGAGGAGTGATTGAGTCACCTGGGCCTAGTTTTAGGGCCATGTGCAAACAGATATGTAACTTTTTAAAAGAGTAATTTTTTAAAAATTGTATCAAAGAAGAGAGTCAATAGATACAATAATGAAAAATAATAAGAATACATTAATTTCCTTTTATGAACTTTTATATTCCAATTCACAGTTCTTCATAAGGATATTGGCCCTTGCCGAGCAGCAACAATAACAGGAACGCTCTCCAGGATTTCTCTAAATGATGATGAAGAAGAAAAGGGGACAAACCCTGAAGGGCTAAGCTATTCAACACTGCCTGGAAATGTCATTTCCAAGGTCATCATCCAGCAACCCACAGGTCTTCACATGCCCATGGGTATGAATGAGCTGAGCAATCAATGTTTAAAAAAAGAGAACAGTGAATTGCGGAGAACTGTGTATTTATGTACAGATGATAACTTGAGAGGGGCTGACATGGACATAGTCCATCCTCAAGAAAGAATGATGGAAAGTGACTATATTGTGATGCCCAGAAGTTCTGTAAATACCCAGCCATCAATGAAAGAGGAAAGCAAAATGAATATTGGCATGGAAACCTTGCCACACGAAAGGCTATTGCACTACAAAGTGAATCCTGAATTCAACATGAATCCCCCTGTAATGGACCAGTTCAATATGAACTTAGATCAACATCTTGCACCCCAGGAACATATGCAGAATTTGCCCTTTGAGCCTCGCACAGCTGTGAAGAATTTCATGGCTTCTGAGTTGGATGATAATGCAGGGCTATCAAGAAGTGAGACTGGATCAACGATATCAATGAGTTCCTTAGAGGTAAGCAATAGAAGAATAAACAATTCCTTGGTATTTGAAATAGATGTAGATTGATTCATGTGACACTGGGTGTTGGCGGAAAAGATTCACATGAGCTTTTGTAGTTATGGACTATATTGGAATTTTGGGCATGTTGAGATTAAGATTCTGGGCATATGGTTTTTCCAGTGATATACTAGCAACCCCTTATCTAATAGCATGCTAAGAATGAAGATTTCTAAATTAAAAAAAAAAAAAGAAATTATTACTCATAATTCTGTCGTAATTACAAAAAGATTTTTTTTATGTTTCTCAGTACCAGAGGTCCTTTTGGTGTGCAAACTAGTTATTGGATGGCATTACAAATCTTAAATAAGATCTGAATTTTCTGTGAGGGCTGCCATTAAAATAACAAAATGTGAATCTTTCTCAGAGTTTCACTGTTACACTGATTATGAATCAATGTCTTGCTCTTAGCTCTTGCGGAATGATGGCCACTAAAATTTGGGGGTTTAGATTATGAATTGTTAGAAGGGATGTAAATTGAGCAGGCTGTGTCAGGACTCTGAAGTCAACTACCATGCTGTGGTGCTTCATAAGACCATCAGAAGTAAAAAATAATAATAATAAACGTCCTTCAGCCTTCTTTTGTACCTCAAATGTGAAGTAGAGTATAGCCAACAGCTATCATTCATATTGTATTAAAATTGATAAAGTAAAATCTATTAAAGAATAGCATACCTTACTTTCTTTTGATATATATCCTGTTACTGATTTGGATGCAGAATTTATATTCTTTACCTTGAAATTTTACTCTAAAGCCACCTCTAAATTATTGTATATATTTGGTATACAATACATGCACTATTTTACATGCATTGCCAGTTTTGATGTAATAGATTATTGCAGAAATCACTATTTAGGAAAAGATACAGTGGTTGGTTGTCTACTCTTTCCATCAGAAGTATACTGATAATTGTTTGTTCCACTGTTCAAAAGTGCCCAGAGACAATTGTACTCCCCCTCACAAAATCATACCTGCTACTAGGTCAAAATGAAGAGTGATCCTGAGAGGCTAAAGTAACTTGGTGAATGGTGTAATTTTGAGGTTTTCCCAACTGGATCAAGGAAATTCTGGATGCAATAGGAACATAGATAGGATCTAGAATAGATTCCTGAATTTTGGGTCAGCATCAAACAAAATAGGGTTTCTGAGGATAACTAGCAATTAAAACAATCCCTCAGAACCAAAGTGGTAGGGGCAGTGTTGCCAAGTTCATTCCAGAGTAGACAGAGCATCCATTTGGACAAAAGCATTCATTCATTCTGACTTGGCAGCATAGCTGCTTTTCCCCAAGTGTAACTTGCATATCCAGGAGACTAGCAGATCTACTACAATAAAGACCATATAAGCACAAACTACATACTGTTTTTTGCAAAATCACAGAACTTTTTAAAAGGATTTTCAGTGTGGGTATATAATAACGTAACATCATAAGTAATTATAATGGCCATATGAGTTTTCTATGTTGAAAGGCTCTTTAAAATGTGCTAAAGAGGCTTGAAAATAATTGCATTAAAATATTTTGGTTCTTATAGAAATGCCTTACATCTAAAAGCCTGAGAACCTTGCTTGACTTGATATTGTACAGGTTGTCTGTGTTTGAACAATAGACTGCATTTCCAAGTGCTGCTTTGTTCAGTTTGTAATTTTTCTAAATCTCCATATCCTGATTAAGTATAAGCATCATATTTAACTGCAATTCAACCAAAAGATCTGCATTTAAATGACTTAGAGATCACAAGCCTTACATCTTGAAAAGGAAGGAAATTCAGGATTCAGAATGAAATTCCAGATCTTCATTTTCATTCTTTAAAAGAGTTTAATAGTTAATAATTGCTTGGGGTGACCATTTTAGGAGACAGCTGAAAGAGAATATATAGATGTAGGAATGAATAATAAAAATTAGCATTTATATAGCATCTTTCATTAACAGATCCTCAAATCACCTTAGAAGTATGAATTAATTAATCTTCACAACACCCCTGTGCAATGGATAACTTGTTATAATCTTCAAAGTAAAGGCTTTTGTTCAAGGTTACAGAGCAAGTACATAGCAAATCTAAGAATAGAATCTTTTTTCCTGATCAATTTTATGCCATTTCTGGAAGAGACAATAATGAGCATGAAGGTAACTTTAAAGTTCATTTTAACCCCTGACAGACATTTGACCTCATGGTAAATAAAGAAATAAAATGGATAAAGTCCTTGTCCTCTAATGCATACAACCAACAAATTTCAAAGGGGAAACTGTAGATCAAGAAGAAAAAGTCTGTGATATAGCATTCTGTTTGAGCAGATGGTTGCATTGTCAACTGGAGTTGTCAACTCTGCCAGAATGTATCTGCAGAGTTAACCAGTGGGGAAGATGATATTCTGACAATAATAGAGAAGCAGTGAGACGACTTGAGTATCTACATGGAGAGCAGCGATCAACAGTGGCCAGGAGGTGTCTTGAGTCTTAGTGGATAATGTGGAGATTAAAGTGAGTGAAGGTGTGTTTCACATGAGGCCTAAGCCATAGGACAATTTGAGTCTCTTCCCCCTCTGAGTGGAGAAAGAGGTTAGAGCCACAGGAGCATCCAACCTGGGAAGCTGGGGCAACAGAGGATGGCCAGGTACCTAATTTTGCTTTCAAGGATAAAATTTGAAAATTCATATTAATTCAGGAAGTTGCCTATAAAGGAGTGGGCTTTCACAACTTGTCAAGGTTGAAAGTAATGGAGAGAAGAGAAAGAAGAGGATCAAAGCTACCAATTTTCACATAGAATGTGGTACGAGTCAGGAAAATCAAAGGTTGAAGGGAAGGGGAGGGAAGGGGAGCCAAAGAGAATCGAGTGCTTGAGTCGGTGGGAGTGTTTATTCGAATAGGCAGGAGGCAACAAAGAAATAGGGAGGCTTCCTAACTCTGAAAATAGTAATGCAGAAAAGGCTACAGCCTACAGGGATGTTTGTTCCGTTAACCCCCAGTTTGGGTGTAAAAAGTTGAATAAGTGTATGAAGCTTCTTGGCATAAAAGCCTACCCAAAGGGAAGCGGATGTGGCTCAATCGATAGGGCTCCCGCTTACCATGTGGGAGGCCCCGGGTTCGATTCCTGGGGCCTCCTGGTGAAGGCAAGCCAGCCCGCATGGCACGGTGAGCTGACGCAGCAAGATGACCCAACAAAGGGAGACAAGCAGACACAGAAAAACGCACAGCAAATGGACACAGCGAGCACAAGCAGCAAGGGGGGGATAAATAAAAACAAAAAATTAATAAAATATTAAAAAAAAAAAAAAAA
>JAQZBX010040150.1:0-22791 GCA_029593785.1 Cabassous unicinctus | reverse complement strand
GTGAATGCTGATTTCCCTTCTCCCTGCCTTGTACTAACTTTTTGTGGAATTTTCATCTGAATTACTTTATGTGATCCTCACAATGCTCTCAAGAGATGTGAGTTGTTTTTAATCTCTGTTTTGCAGAGGTGGAAGATGGGGGTTTGGGAAGGATTTCCCCAGGGCTGAATTGTTTGGAAATGGGGGAGCAGGGGCTGAAACCCAAATCTTTGACACCACTCTTGCATTCATTCATTCATTCACTCATTCATTCATTCCCCTTTTGTGGACCACCTGCACGTGTCTGGAGCTGAGCTGGACACGGGATCCGTGTCTTGGATGTGGCCACTGCCCACCAGGAACTCACTGGCTAGGAGAGTCTTGCTTTGTGCCAACATGCCTGAGAGAGAAACTTTTTAAAAAAATTTTTGGCCCTAATTAATGATCCATTCATACCCTGAAACCAAAGGATGAATAGCTGCATTCAGGTTTCTAATTTATGGTAATTTTCCTTGGAAGCCAACCAATTTCTGGTCTTCATTTCAGTCTGCCTACGGGCTTCAGCACCAGACGGTTGAAAATGATGGTTAAAGTGGAACCATTTCTCACTTGGGACCAAAGACAGGCATTTCGGGGACCCACGAGTCCCTAAGCCTGGGAACCAGGGAGCGCCAGTGCATGTCCGACTGTTAGGGTCTGTGTTTTTGTTTTCAGTTATTTTGTTTGTTTTTACAAGACAAAGCTGAGTTTCTTGCTTGCCCTGGAAAGCTGAGCCTTGACGGCCTGGCGTCAGGGCAAAGTTGGGTTGTTTATTGAGACCTGGAAGCCTGGTTGTAGGCAGGTCTTTCAATGAGGGCCTCAACTAGGATTGTATCATTGCTTTAAAACTTGACCATTTGTGTCTTGAGAGAAAAAGGTTAGGAAAACCCGGTTGGGGTTTTGCCCAGATCTTCTGGCCTTTTGGTAGCAAAATTCTTTCAGGGAAGTCTAGGTGAGAATCTGTGGTAAGTTGGAGTCTCCTTAGTTCACTGCTATTTCCCAATTTAGTCAAGGATAAATCGGTCTTTCTTCCCTTCCCAAAGGTGGGAACTTCCTGGAAGCACCATATACATAACAACATATCATCATAATAGTCATAATCATACTAAGAGCCAAAATTCACTGTGCTGAGCTCTTCAAACACATCCGTTCACGAAAGCTCGTCACAATGCTGCGAGGTAGATACTATTTCATTCCTTTTGTAAATTGGGATAATTAAATTTGGAGAGGACACGTAACTGAGACGAGGTAGTGCTGGAGCCAGAATTGAAGCCAAAGCTATCTGATTCCAAAGCCTGTTTGCGCCCAGCAAAACTATAAAAACCCTCTCTTTCTAAAAAATTTACTGTGCCTCAACTGTAATAACTAACTTCTTTAAGGCAAAATGTTTGCTCACAGGCAGAAGGCTTTGCCTTTCTAGATAGAGGGTCCCTATCTTCTTTCGATCTGGCAGGAAGGAGACCCTTTGATCCACATGGAAGCCATCAAGGTTTTTTCCCCATCCTCAGGATGGAGCAGATAATCTGCCTGGTTTCCTGGCATCCTTGGGATACTTTTAGGCAAAGTGGTTTCCTCAGAAGCCCATGCACTGGCCCTGTTTGCAGCAGTGAATCAATTACTTTGTGAGTCTAAGTTTCTTCAAGGTGTTTCTGTTGGGATATTCCCAACTGCTTTGACGCATGTTATTGCAAGTTGGTGCTGAAGAAGACACTGCCTGGAGCTAGAAGGAACAAATATTCACATAAATAAACCATCCTCTTGAAGGGTGGTTGCCAGTGGAGTGGGAGGACTTTGAGAAGTGGTTCTTTTATTTCCTGGCTTTCCGTAGATATACCTAATTGTTCCAGACAGATGAAATTCTACCAGAAAAGAAGTTGGTACTCTTCCCCACACCCGGTGTCTACTGTTGGGTACTTATTTCTAAGACCCCACCCCATCCGTCAACCTCGAGTTCATTTCTAATGGTTTGTTCCTCAAGGAGAAATAGACAAAGAATTGCCTATTGATAGAGGGGGTCACAGCTGTTCTACTTCTTCATCTTAGTAAGAGGGACTGCCCTGGAGACCTGTCACAGGCTTTCACGGAAGGGGAGAGGGTGGAGAAGTAAACCTCATGTCCAAGACCGCCAAAGTGGAGGGCCAAGTCCTAGAGATCAGGAGTCTCGACCATAGAATTTCAGGAATCTCTATAACTGATCTGGGTCTGCTTAGCCAGTGTGGTTCCCCATTGGGAACACACTTAGGAAGAAAAGGCTCTATATACTTGCTTCCTGGGCAGCAAAAATGATGTGGAGGAGGGAGATGGGTAATGGTCAGCTGGCTTTAGGGAGATTGAGGGGGGGCCCAGGTAAGGGACGAGGAAAGGGGGCCTCTGCGTGAGGTTTAGTTTGAGTCTTAGGGGCCTGAACTGAGAAAGATAATGCTGGGAGAGTTATTTGGGGTCTCAGGAAGGATCTTGACATCGAGTAGTAGAAAAACCCTAGTAGAGGTGATAAAAATCTTACCACGGTCTTTAACACACTTGTATACTATTATGAGAGGTCAGGGCATCTGATACACCCCCGATAAAATTACATCTCCTGGGATCTGGTTTCTTTCATTCACTGTTGTATTTTGGTCAGTTCTATTCAGACTGTTATTTTATTTGATAGAAAGAAAGGGGATGAAGAGGAAACATTTCTTGGAACAGCTGGACTTTAAGATGGAACTTTTTGAAACTGAGGAGATTTCAATTTAGAAGGCAGACAACTGTAAACAAGCAAAACTACCTATGAAAGGAGAAAACAAGGGGTCACAGAGGGAGAATTCAGATACGTGATTCCAATGTCAGGTGTCTGGTCATATGCTCATCTTTACAGTCTTCCGTTCATTCACTATTTATTAAGCACAACTATGCCCAGGTAATGTGCTGGTTGCATGTGAATTACACGGGTAGCTGCCCTTGGAGAGCCTAGGGTCTGTTGGGTGAGCCACGCTGTGTATTGTCAGATGGACAGTAATAAGTGAAAGGTAGAGGCCCAGAGCCAGAGCTGTGGGGCACAGAGGAGGTGATGTCTTCCCAGCTGAGTCAGTGCAAGAAGGGCTTGGGGAGAAGGAAGATCTGAAGGAGGACTGCAAGTATAGCAGGTGGGACATGGTGGGAGGGCATCCTAGATGGGGAGAATGGCATGGGAAAAGGACAGAAAGGAAAAGTGCAGGGCTCAATAAGGGGGAAAGCCTGGACTCATGGCGGCATGGCATGTAATGGAAGGAAATTGTGATGAGAGGAAGTTCAGAGGCCAGATGTGGGAGCCCTGGGCTTGTGGACAGATGACTGGAAGAGGTGATGTATAGGCTGTGGGTAAAGATGATAAAGGGCTATCTGTGTACTTATCAGTGAAACCAGCTTCTATGGTTGTGGATAAAGCTTTTGGAGAGAAAGAAGTAAAAGTCAAGAGTGTTGTTTGGCAACTCTGTGATGATGGATGATAAATCCTTCTGATCCTATCAATAGCTTCACAGTCAGGATTTACTCTGCATCCTGCTAGTCACAGCTCATACTTTATTACTTTAGTATTTAAAAACTGAACAATCCCCTTTAATGGAGAGTCAACCACACTGACCTTCCATGCACTGGAATTCTAGAAAACTAAGAGACTTTTGAGCAAATATGTAGGAAAATACAATGCCAGAGTCATGACCAAATCATCCAAGTTCCTAAGTGTAGTTTTAAAGGTGAGCAATCTTGTAGCTACAGCAAATTGTCTGGAAATTGAATATTTGTGTACTCTTGATGGTAGTTCAGCATGTCCTCATCTCATCCTCATACAAAACATTATAAACATGTTTAAAACTATGACCGAAAATATGGCACAGTCCGTGTCCCTGGTTGACGGTACCACCTGAACTCCCAGTTGGCAGCCAGCTCCAACTGCAGCCAGGCCTGAGGCTATGTTACCTAGAGTTCTTAATAGAAATTTCCAGAAGTCCAGCATCTAGCCAGCATCTATGCACTCTAGAGAAAGGATATAACTCATCTTCTTTTAATAAAGCTATTTAGAACTAACCTTTCATGGGCCCAACCCATGTAGGGACCCCCTTTCTTTATTCCCCTCTACTCTCATCACCCTTTAACACCCTGAAATGTTTCTATTTATTTGTTTGCTTCTCTGTGATCTGTCTCCCCTTGTGGGAATGTAAGCCTCCAGCGAGCGAGCGGGGACCTTGCCCACTGGGTCACTGCTGTGTTCATGCCTGGAATTGTGGGAAACCTCCAAGGTTTTCCTTCCTCCCATTGGTTGGGTAGGCCTCTCTGCTTGCCTCTCCTTAGGATCCGACCTCCAGAGGGGAACACTCTTCACTGACCTCTCGTGACCTTCAGCTTATGCTGAGCACTAAATAATGTGGAAGCCGGAAGCACGGGCTCCCTAAATAGGCGCCCATTAAAATTGGCATCCACAGGTAAAAGCGCGTGCCTTTCCACTGACAACCTTTGGCGCTGGTTTGTGCTTTAGTTACCTGGAATTCTTAATCTTTGAAGCAGGATTAATTGATTTATGCTGATGTCTTAGTTTGCTTGAGCTGCTATGACGAGTAACCACAAGCATTTATTGGCTCACAGTTTCAGAGGCCTGAAGTCCAAGTCAAGGCGTTGGGAATACCGTGCTTTCTCCAGCAGGTGGCTTTCTGGCCCTTTACTTGGGTTATGTTTCTGCCTTCCATCATGCAGTGATGTCCCCTCCCTTTTGGCTTCTGTGACTTCCTCCACCCTCATTCAGTTGGCCACACCTTAACTAAAAATAGCCTCTTCAGGAAGTCCTGTTTAATAGGTTCTCACCTGCAGGAAGGTGGATTAAGGTGAAGATCATGTGTTTGTTGGGGTACAGAATTCAACCTGCCACAAGTGGAATGTGGTCCATCTTGTTTTCTAAATGTATCATGCTTCTCAACATCACAGGCACCAGAAGGCTGTCTCACTCTTCAGCGAGACCAGGGGACCGTGCCTGTGGTTGAGAAAAGTGGGTTTAGTCCTCATTGCAGTGGGGAGACACACACCATGGGGGACGGTGGGGCGTCCCAGTGAGAGGGTGAGGAGGGATTTGCTAGAGGATTGGGGCTTGTGTTTGGAGCTCCTGGGGAGGGTTTGAGGCAGGGGAGCATTGCCCTGGACTGGATGCCATCGGGAAGTGGTGAGAGCTCTATGATTGCTATCTTAATAATTCTTATCTAGAAGGTGAAAAGAGCAGAGGAGACTAGAGCAGTGATTGGTACAGAGGCAGCGGCCACTCCTCTCAGCCGTGAAAGGGAGATTTTGGTGGTTTCCATGGCTTGGACTGTGGCAGTCGTGTTTCCGTCTTGCTCCGCCGTGGTCCTAGATGGCCTCGTCCTGTGAAATGGGGCATGCTCGTCAGGAGAGCATCGAGGTCTAGCTGTGCATGCCAGGGCAGCTCCTGGCTGTCCAGGGCTTTCCTCTTTCTCATCAGTCCACCTCAGAGACAGGAGGAGACCTCAGCCTCGGTCTGCATTTACTGCTCCCCAAATCCCAGTTCACCTGCAAGTGTGTCATGCAGCCTGCTCCTCCCTGCCATGGTTCATCCTTCCAGGATGTGGGTTCTGGGACATGTAGGACTTGGTCTCTCCCATAAGCCATGGCACCACTGTGACCATGTGCATGTATTTGGTGGTGATTGTGGGGCTGGGCGTGATGCTGGACTGACAACATACCCAACAGGAAGGAGCAAGCCAAGGAGACAGCTCCTGTCCACAAGGCTTCCAGGCAAGGCTGGCCTCCAGCTCCCATCTCCCTTGCTGGTTAAGGGGCTAAAAAGAAGGTTTTGGTCAAACTCCTTGGGGAGCGGAAGGAACATTTTATTGACTGATTGGTGGAAAGTAGTGTTTGAACGCTTGAAAACTACTGATCTAGAATAGCTCCTTACCTTTTATAGCACATAAATGACCCCCTAAAGTTGTAGTAATTAGAATTTACCGCAGCCCAGTGAGGTCCAGTTTGTGAGAGGCACTGGGAGATGTAAGATGTGAAAAATGTAACCCCGCAAATGAGAGAAACAATTTACACACATGGTCTGTGAACGCAAAGTTAGAGAACCAGGGAGGCTGGCAGAGAAGATTTTATAGCACGCTTGGTAGCCCATCATGGAAAAAATCTAAGTGGGAACCCTTGACTTGCATTTTAAATTGTAGCTCGCTATATATCTTATATATTTGTTCATCTGTTTTTCGTAAAGTAGTATAGTGTGAAAATATTTTCCCTAATTGGAATGTCACTGGGTGTTTATAAGGCATCTTTTCCTTTTAAGCTCAGTTACTGGCTCTTTTTCTGTTATGTTCAAACTTGAGTGGGAAGAGAGAAAAATTCAATCATCTGGCTGTTTTGTTTTTTTAATACTTATTTCGCATGATTGCATTTTACACTGTTCTCCCAAACGCTGACAACATGTAGAGAGAGATGTGGCAAATGATGGCAATTCTGATTGTGGGTGGGTTAATGAAAGCTGAAAAGAAGTAATCGCGGATATATTGCCTCTGTCAGAGTTTACCGTGTGGCACTGAGATGAGTTTTCTTTTCATTAGGAACAGCACTGTAGTCTCAATTTCTTTCATGAGTGCCAGGGTAAATCCATTCCTGATTTCACAGCTATGTACATCTGTACATCCCAGAGTTTAGACCTTTTCTTTTTTGCACTCTGCAAGAGAAATTTTTACTTTTGTTTCATGTTTAGGAAATGTAACTTGTTGGTGTCCTGTCAAAAGCTGAACAGAAATAATATTTATTATCTTAGTTCTTTAGGTTAAAGAGTCTCATCTGACTTATGACCAGACTTTGCAACATATAGTGAACGTGGTTTATTCTTACAGCAAACACTGGATGCTTCTTCCAGTTAAGTCAAACTGCATGCATCCAAAACCACATTTATTATTTCCCTGTCCAAACCCATTCGGTGTGGGCAGAGGCATTTCCCGCTCTCTGGGTATCCAAGTGTTCTCCTGATTGCCCCATCTACCTGGGGCAGGGGGCACCGTGCTCTAGCTCTGGCCATGGGCTCTGAGCAGAGGTGATATGAACCCATCTTGCTAAAGCATTTAGGAGCTTGTATCAGACCCTCCAATGATCTGATCCCCTGTTGCAGTGACCAAGGAGGCTACTGGTCCAGGGACATAGCTCCAGGATGGTAGAGCTCCCATCAGCCTGGCTTCCTGAGAGGCTGTGTGGGACAAAACCTTCCACCAACCAGTGTTGGGTAAGTACCACTGGTGAAAAATAAATCATTGTGGAGCGGGTATAGCTCAGTGGTTGAGCACGTGCTTCACATGTATGAGGTCCCGGGTTCAATTCCCGGTACCTCCTAAAAAAAATAAAAAAATTGTTATTGTATTAAGCCTGGAATTTGGGTTTGTTGGTTTCTTCAGCTTAACTTGTTTATCAAGACCAGTACAATTACCGCCCTCTTATTCTTCTGGGGTTTTAACTTGGACTCCTCCCAATTTAAAATTTAGCATGTAACTGGTCATCAAGTCCTTTCCATACCACTTTTACAACATTCCACAAATCTGTCATACTTTCCATTCACAGGGCTGCCATATTTACATCTCTAAACTGATGATGATGAAGATGTGTAATGCTTACTTTATGTTACTATATTCCAGGCACTGTTCCAATGCTTTACATATATGAAGTAATTTAATTTCATAATGCTACAAGGTAGTGTCTTACTTTGCCAGGCTACTGTGACAAATACCACACAGTGGATTGGCTTAAGCAATGGGAATTTATTGTCTCGTGATTATCAGAGGCTCCAAGGCTTGCTTCCTCCTGGTACTGCTGGTTTTCTCGTGCTGGTTTACTACGATCCTTGAGGTTCCTTGGCTGTGTCTCTGCTTCCCACCACATTGTGACATCTTTCTCTTCCAGGTTCTCGCTAACTTCCTGTTTCTCCCCGTGACCCTCTCTGACTCTGGCTTCCTGTTTCTTCTCTTTAAAGTCCTCCAGTAATCTGGATTAAGACCCACCCCCGTTCATTCTGGCCACACCTAAACTAAGTATGCCATCTTCAGGAGGTGCTGTTTACCAGGGTTCCACACCCAGAGGAAGGTGGATTAAGATGAAGAACATGTCTAATTCAATCTACCACAGGTAGGTCTTATTATCATTTCTTTTTTAAGTGAAAGAATTGAGGCACAGAGAATTTAAGTAACTAGCTCAAGTTCACACAGCTGGTAAGTGGCAGAGCTGGAATCTAAACCTTGGCAATATGGTTTCCATTGCTTATGACTGAATTCATGGCATTTAACAGCCCTTTAAATTCTAGTCCCAGTGTATTCTCCATCTGTTCTCCCATCAAACCCCACCCTCTACTCCTGGCCACCTCCCACCTTTCACTCTAGTTACGGTTTGGATTGATTCTGTTCTCTAAACTGCGTCCCTGGGGGGATTGAATCACGTCCCCCAACAAGACATGTTCAGTTTCCAACCCCTGGGCCTGTGGGTGCGAACCCGTATGTAAATAGGACATTTGAAGACCTTAGTTAAGGTGTGCCCAGAATGAAGGGGGTGGGCCTTAATCCAGCGTGACTGAAGGAAATTGGACACAGAACGAGAAGTCATGGGAAGAGCAAGAAATCTTAAGTCAATGGAATCCGGAGGAGAAAGGAGAAGATGCCGCCATGTGCATTGCCATGTGATAGAAAAGCCAAAGAACCCCAAAGATTGCTGGCTAACCAGAGGGCACCAATTCTGGGAGGAAGTAGCCATCTAGCCTCTAAAATCATGAGCCAATAAATTCCTGTTGTTAAGCCAGCACATTTTATGGTCTTTGTTTTAGCATCTGAGAAACTGAGACAAACCCCACCTGTTTTTTGCTCAAGTTCTTCCAATGGGATTTCTCTATTTCCTGTTCTCTGCCTCCCTTGACCCCACCTATTAATGTCCTGTACATTCTGCAATGCCCAGCTCAATTGTCACCTCTTCCATGGAGCCCTCTTTTCACTCTTCTTCATTCGGCACTTCCGTAGTCCTTTGCCTGTGTGTCGCTATTGCATACGTATTTCTCTCTTTCCCTATAGGATAAGCTTTCTGAGCACTGGGACCATGCTTTCTTTGCCTTTAGCTCTCCTCTGCAAGCAGTGAGCACAGGGCCTGGCACATAATCATTGCTCTAAAGATGTTGGTTGCCATTAATTGAAAGGAAAATTTCCTTGAATACCTTGCTACTTTTCAGAGGATGTTACCCCTCCTCACGTCAGCCGCCATGCTTAGAATTCCCAATCGCACTGTGTGAAAGTCACTTTGTTAATATCAGAACATTTTTTCCTTCATCCCTCTATCTGCTTTCATGGCTCTCAGTTTGATGTCACCCCTTCTCATCTGTGTCATGTTAGCAAATTGATCCTTTGGCCTTTAGATTAAAACTGAAATTACTGACTTTCAATTATTTCTCAGCTTTGATTTATTGATTAATTGCAATCTCTTTTCCTGGCGGTACTTTCAAGCACGTGGTACTACATGTTCCGGCAAGTTGAAAGACAGGAGAAGGCTAGTGCCCCTGCCTCTCTTTTCCCTGCTTGTCTCCGCTTTGAGCATTTCACAAAGCTTTGGTCCTCTTCTCCCAGAGATGGACAGAAAGCTGAAAGGAAAGTGGAGTTGCTTCTGCTACAAATGTTTTCTGATTCAAATGCAAGACGAAGAGTTTGAAACTCAAACAAAATTGGATTTTCTGGGGAATTCAGTTGATCATTTCCCCCCAAAATATGTATGTGCTCAATGTATTGTTACATAAGCATGGATTTTCCATAGTGTGGCAGACATTCAACAAGACGGCCTCCAGTGACCCTTGCGTCCTGGTATTCATGCCTTGCATTGTCCCCTCCCACACTAAATAGGAAAGCCCATCCTGTGTAACCTACAGCATATTACAGAAAAGATGGAGTGTGACTTCCCAGACTAGCTCCTAAAGACACTGCGTCTTCCATCTGGCTCTCTGAATCACTTGCTCTTGGGGAAAGCCGGCCGCCATTTTGTGAGCACACTCAAGCAGCATTGCGGAGATGTCCACAAAGAATGAGGGCCCCTGCCCGTGGCCAGGACCCACTTGCCAGCCGTGTGAGTGTGCTATCTTGGAATCGGATCTCCAGCCCCAGCCCAGCTGTCAGAGGACTTGCAGCCCCAAGTAATATCTTGACTATAACCCACGAGAGGACAGGGCTGGATCAGCCCAGTCGAGCTGCTCCCAAATTCCTGACCTGCATGAAATGGTAAACGTTTGTGTCTGCTTTCAGCCACTAAGCTTTGGGATAAATTGATGGGCAGCAATAAATAACTCATAAATGTGGCACATGGGGGCTGATTTTACTGGTTCTTTGTGAATCTACAGTTTTGTGTTTTCAGTTCTAAAGCTATTTTTGGCAATCATAAGAGCATGACTCCTCATAGGGTAGAGGTCACCGTGACTTGGTCAGATGCTTAGCTCTCGGTTTCCTGCTTTGGCTGTCCCTGGACCCCTTGAACTGCCCCAAGAAGTGGTCCCCTCAGCGGCCCCACCCCAAGGCTCCGGCTGTTCCCTCCTGGGGACCCCCTAGCAGGGATCAAGAACTGCCCTCGGGCCTCAGGGGTGCCCACCCATCTCCAGACCAGCCCCAGCACCATGCTCCCATGTCCACCACCCATGCCCGATGGCTCTGTGGGGAGACAGGGATTTAAGGAACTTGGGAAATATTTTCTCCATCAATCCCACAAGGGGAGCCAGCCTGCTAAGAAACTGATGCAAGTGCACAGCCATGATGAGGCCACGTATTCCCTTAGGACAGAGATCAGCACATGGCCACTGGAAGAAGGGGCTGACGGCAGTGAAGGCAGCCACACCCTGGGGGGAAATAAGGGTCAGTTGGGACCGTAGTAGAGCAAACCAGCTCCAGACAAATCGACCTCACACGAGGGACTTCCACCAACTTGCACAAGATGAGGCCTGCGGTTCTGACATGGTGGAGTTTCTCTCTGACAAGGACGCCTGGGGGGCAGCCACAACTAGCGTTAAGCCATAGATGCTCCTGTCTTGAAAAAGGTGGCCTTGTCCTCTCCTGTCTGTTTCCAAGGGGGCCTCTGGTCACCTGGGGGAGTCTGCATCGCCTGTCTGAGCCCCTGACTCCCTCGGCTCACCTGTGTCCCTCTCCTCCCCTCACCCTCCTCTTCCTCTAGGCTCTCACACACTGGCACAGTTATTCAGGATTGGCAGCGCCAATCTTTACCAGTTCTAAATAGCGCATTCGAGGGTACCTTAGTGAGTGGAAATTCTGCACTGCTTTGTAGGCAGAGTATGGGAAACATTATATAAGAAGCTGCAAGGTTTCATTCTATTAATATTACTTTAGAAAGCTCAAAAGAAAAAAAAAGCAAAACAGACATATTAAGTGTCTACATGTTTCCTGTAAAATGTTTAAGAACACAAGTCATCGCTAACTTAAAGATTTGCCAGGGAACGACACAAACTGGAAAGAAATGTAAGTTAAAATCTGCATGTCCCATACATTTGGTGTTCAAAACCATACTGGGTAATTTGACCAAGAAAATAGACATTTTCTTGTTTGGTTAAATCAACAAGTGACGGTAGTTGCCAAATGTCCACTTGGCTTCATATTGCACAGCTAGACTCTTTTGAACGTTATTATAGATAATGCCATTTTTTGGGATATACGTAACCATGCCACCTGTCTGCTCTCCACTTAGGGTTTTGATCCACTAGTGCTCACTTCGTACAAACAGGTCGAACGTGGCTAAGCACGGATTGACATGGTCTGTGGCCGCCAGCACCTGTCTTGGGTGGCCTATGAGCCGCCACGGAAGCTCATCTTCTCTGAGGGTCACATCGGGAAGCCTGGCTTGGGCCTCTCCGCCCTCACCTCCTGGGCCCCCTGGACTGGGTTAGAAAGGATGCTGCCCCGGGCCCCCCAGCTCCCACCCCTCTTCCTCCATCCTGAGGTGGCTCCAGGTAACACGACAAGGTTCTGGGAAGGCGTATCGACCCAGTGCCTTTTCCTCGTCCCCGTGTCAACAGCCACTCTACCAAGTGTCCCCTGCACCCCAGCAAGGGCTGTAGTGCTCCCGAGACTGCTGAGGCTACTTCCTGGGCATGGGGACGTCACCAAACAGAAACCCACGGCGAGGAGAATCGACAAATTCTCCCAGCGTTGGCTCCTCTCCAGGCCTCACGGGTGTCCAGTCCCACAGGCTCCTCGGCCACCTGCCGGCAGGGCAGCTGGGGCAGGCACGGCTCTGGGCCGCTCACCCTCCAAGGGACACAGACCTGGCTCGACAACCACGGTCCCTGTCACGTGGCTCCTTGGTCACGTCGGGGAAGGACCCCCGTTCTGGGGTGGGCCGAGCCCCCACCCAGGCCAGAGGCCGCTATTAGGGCGGTTCTGTGATGAGACCCCTGGCAGCTCCGTGAGAGGGTGGCCTTGTCGTGTCGGCGCCCCTCCCCTGCGCAGCTTCCCTCCAGCCTCGCTCCCCTCACCCCTTCTCACC
Source organism: Cabassous unicinctus (assembly GCA_029593785.1). NCBI lineage: Eukaryota > Metazoa > Chordata > Mammalia > Cingulata > Chlamyphoridae > Cabassous > Cabassous unicinctus. The sequence goes on along the minus strand of JAQZBX010040150.1, from coordinate 10,260 downwards.
ACTGCCCCCACCCCCAGGCCACTGGCTGCCCGGGGCCTCCTCCCTAGGAAGGTGACCCGTCCCCCGTGCCCCCTGTGCCCCTTCTCTGCTAGGGGCCTCTCCACTGACGTGCCAATCAGGGGCCACGGCCGCTCCCGGGAGGCCGTCACCGCCTCGTAGGATCAAACATCCATGCTCCCAGGGGCTAATAAAAAATATTAATTTTTTATTTTTAAAGAAGCTTTAGATTCCATAAGTGTTACATAAAAAATATAGGGAGTTCCCATATACCCCACCCCTCCCTCTCCGCCACTTTCCCCCATTAACAACATCCTTCGTAAGTGGGGTACGTTTGTTACAATTGATGAGCACATACTGAAGCATTGCTGCTAACCATGGTCTAGAGTTTACATTATGGTTTACACTTAGCGCCTCACAATTTTATAGGTTTTGACTAAATGTATAATGGCTTGTAACCGCCATTGCAATGTCATGCAGGACAATTCCAACGTCCCCAAAATGCCCCATGTTACACCTATTCTTCCCTCTCTCTCTCCTCAGAACCTCTGGTGGCCTCTGCCTTTATATCAATGATTCAAGTTCTTCCATTGCTAGAATAATCCTAAGTCTACTTTGGTCCGTAGTTGCGTTCCCTGCTTAGCACGGTTGTCTTTTAAAATTGGTATTTAAAATAATAAAAAATAAAAAATAAAATAAAATAAAATAAGTATTTAGTTATCAGGATTTGCATGCACCTCTGCATTTCCGGCTTCTCTTGAACTCTGAAGACCTGGCAGCACGGAATGTCCCTGTGGTTAACCGCTTTCTGCCCTGCCCTGGGAGCCCGGGGGCCGCCGGCTGTGGGGGGCCCGGCTGGGAGGCGGCACCTGGGGATGGCCGTGCCTGCAGCCAAAAGAAGGTGACCCTTATGCAGATGGACAAACATCGTTTCACAACGAGGCCAGGTCGACACTCAGAGCTGCAGGGCTCCGAGGGCCCCTCGGAAGCCAAGTGGGAGCGGGAGGTCAGCCCCGAGGGCTGCAGGCCGGGCAGCCGCTCAGGGCCCCGTGCTCAGGGGACCGCGGCTTGGTTGAAAGCCCTGCTGTCACCGTCTTGAAGTTATTAATGATTTTTGAACAAGGGGCCCCCTAGTTTTATTATGCACTGCCCACACCTCCCCTGAAAATTCCATAGACTGTCTTTGCACTTTTTAACCAAAGCAGGGCTCCCCGCCTTGCCAAGGGGATACTTTGAAATTGGATGTTCTAAAATGTTGATGCCTTCCTGGGTGAATATTACTCAGCTAGGAAAGGAAATGGAGTGCTGACTCATGCTACAATATGGGTGAGTCTTGAAAACATTATGCTGGATGAAAGAAGCCAGGCACAAAAAGGCAACTGTTGTGGGATTCCACTTATAGGAAATATCTAGAATATACAAATTCATAGAGACAGAAATTAGATTAGAAGTTACCAGGGGCTGGGGAGGGGGGAATGGGGAATTTTTGCTTAGTGAGTGCAGAGTTTCTGTTGGGGGGATGACAAAGTTTGGGTAATGGATGGTGGTGATGGCAGCACAATGTGGTGAATGTAATTAATGCCAGTGAATTGTGCACTTAAAAAATGGTTAAGGGAAGCGGATGTAGCTCAAGCGATTGGGCTCCCACTTACCATATAGGAGGTCCAGGGTTCCATTCCCGGGGCCTCCTGGTGATAAAGCAAGTTGGTCTGTGTGGTGAGCCGGTCCGTGCAGGAGTGCTGGCCTGCGTGGAGAGCTGGGGCTCGGCAGGATGACGCAACAAAAAGAGACACAGAAGAGAGACAATAAGAGATACAGCAGACCAGGTGGCGCAAGAGATTGAGTGCCTCTCTCCCATTCCGGAAGGTCCCAGGATTGGTTCCTGGTGCTGCCTAAAGAGAAGACAAGCAGACACTGAAGAACACACAGAGAGCAGACAGCAAGAGCAAAACAGTGGGGGGTGGGGAGGGATAAATGAATAAATCTTAAAAAATAAAGTGGCTCTTTAAAAAAAAAATGGTTAAAATGGGACATACCTCACCAATGAACACCCACCCCATGCTGTCCTCCAGGCTTTCCTCCTTGGAAGTGACACAGGGAAGACGGTGGGCAGTGGTGAGCCAGGGTCTCCTATGTGATTGCGTGGAGGAGGGTTGTCACCTATCCAGAACCATCTGTGGCAGGGAATGAACTTCCACAGTGGTGGAGCCATCATGTATTTGATGCATGTTACTGATCAACAAGCAGGAGTATGAGCAGAGTTTGTGGCTCCCAGGCCCCATGGAGATAGCTGCCCATAAAAGCCATGCATGGGCTGCTAAGGCTGCTATAGGTTTTCCAGAAAAATGAATGTGTTGACTACAATTTTCCTGAATAGTTTAAGATACCATTCCATGCAAACAAAGGGTCAAGTAACCAGCTGCAGCCCAGGAGGCCATAAATAAACATGATTTACATATTACCTTGACCAAGTCAGGTAAATGATTCCCCACTAGCAAAACTCCCTAAATCCCATTCTAATTTCACTCTGGATCCTGCAAACAGAATCATCACCGCTCTCTTCTTGCTTGTCCGCTTAAAATTTAATTTCAACTCTGGCCATTCTGACCATGTCCAGGGAAACGTGACATCTGAAAAGATAGCTATTTTGGCAAACAAACGTTTCAGCTTTTTAAATAAGCTTAAGTGATTGACTTGCAAGCACTAACTTTCCCCCTTAGGAGGACAAGCCAGAACCTCCCGTCTTTCCCGCTTCACACCGCCGGTTCACACCTTGTTGGTGGGGTGTTACATTTGTAAGGGATTCCCTGACTCAAGGGAGGAGGCGGAGCCTCAGAATCTCTGGCAGGAGTGTGAGCGGGTCAGGGGCAGGTGGGGCATTTCCTGCTGAGACTCAGTGGACCTTCTTTGACCTGCTGCCAGGGTCCGGAGGTACCGGAGATTGAACCCGGGACCTCACACATGGGAAGCAGGTGCTCAACCACTGAGCTACACATCCCCCCCTCCAATGCAAGACTTTTGCTGGAGAAATGACTCCTAAGGAGAGTCTCCCAGCTAGGGGAGCGAGGCAGGCTGGCTCTGCCCCTTGATGCTGTGTGATTTGGGCAATGACTTAACCTCTCTGTTCCACCATTGCCTCATCCGTGCGATGATGAGTTGTGAGGATGAAGCGGTTGATCGAGGTCAATTAAGCCATGATGCCAGTGGCTGGCATTTTAGTAAGGTTATGTAAGTGCCGCTACTACTGCTACAACACTAATATTCATATTCTCCTTGCATACTGACTTTCAGAATATAGAAGTGATTCTCGGAGTCTCTTTCTTAAAAGACTGAGTAGAAGAAGAGCATGGAACAGTTACTGTTTTTTGTGTTGTCAGGGTTCCCCAGAGAAACCCAATCAACAGGCTGTAGATACATAAAGAGATTTAACTTAAGGAATTGGCTCACCAGCTTGTGGAGGGTGGCAAGTGTGAATTCCGTAGGGCAGGCTGAGTTCCGTAGGGCAGGGAAATTCCCGAAAGAGTGATGTTGTTCCTGAGGCAGAATTTCTTCTCTCTGGAGCCCCCGGTTCTTTGTCTTGAAGGCCTTCAATTGATTGAGTTAGACCCACCCACAGGGCGGAGGGTCATCTCCATCACCGAAAGTCAACTGATTGTAGATGCTCATCTCATCTGCAGAATAACCCCTAACACCGAGGCCAGCGTCTGACCAAGCAACCGGGTACCATCACTTAGCCAAGCGGACACGTAAAAACCACCTCACACTGATCAAGATTATATTTTTATGTACAAAATAGCGTTTCATGTTTAAATGTCTTTAAGCTTTCTAAAACAATTTATGACATAATCATGTATTTATTCTTTAGAGCTATTGCTTGCCAAATACCAGGCTAAGTGCTGGGAAAAGCAAGGGAATGCAATAAGCCAAATCCATATTCTGTTTTTCTTTTGAGATTTTATCATCTAAATGCCGTTGGTTAAAAACCATTCTTCCAGCACCCCACGTTTTCTAAAACCACTTCGACTTGCTATTTTAAATCTTTAACCTTTCGTGAGCTGGCTCTTTCCTCCAGGTTCTTTCTAGCATGCTCTAGTCCTCTAAGGAGGTCCTGGGTCTCTTTTCCGTTACTAAAGAAATCAGCTGGCACACAGTGCATTTGTATAAGAACTGATGGTTTAATTTTCCTTTCTTTAAGACCAGACTTCTAGGTTAATGGCATTTGGAAAGATTACTCCTAAGTCTAGCCTGTGGGCTATTTTGCAGCCATTTCTTTTTTTCCCTTATGAAGTGAAAAACAGAGAACGTTTCAACATGGTAGAGAGAAGGCGGCGGTGGGAGCCGCCACCTAGAGCAGGTACAGGGGCCGTGGGTCTCAGGAGGCGCCCCCGGCAGGCTGGCGCTGCGTGGCCCGAGGCCACGTTACATTTGTTACACTTGATGAACACATATTGGAGCACTGCCACCAAGCGTGGATTATAGTTTACACTCTGTCCCGCACAATTTTGTAAGTTATGACAAAATATATGATGGCCTGTATCCATCATCGCAATGTCGTTCAAGACAATTCCAACGTCCTGAAAATGCCCCCCTTTTCCCCTTTGTCTCCCCTCCCAGTCAGTTTTACTGCGTTGGTCCCGGCAGATAAGGAAGAGGACTGGTGGTGGCGGGCGTCTTCGTTTGCCACGACTGCTGTGGCAAAGACCACACAATGGTGTGGCTTAAAGTGCAGGGATTTACTGGCTCGGGATTTGGGGAGCTAGAAGTTCAAGATCCAGGTCTCCAGAGGGTCTACTCTCTTCCGGAGTCTGCAGCTTTCCAGCAATCCTCAGTCAATGATGACCCCTCCTGCCTGTGTCAGCCCCTCTGGCTTCTACTGGCTTCCAGTTCTACTGACTGCATGTGAGTTCCCTTTGCTTCCAAGGCTCCAGCCATGTGGAGTAAGAGACCCACCCTGGTTCAATGTGACCGCCTCCAAACAAGGTCTTCCGAGATCCTGCTCACAGACGAGTCCTTTGACAATAGCATCTTCAAAGGTCCTGTTTACTAATGGGCTCACGTCCACAGGTCGGGGGTTAGGACTTGACCTTGTCTTTTGTGGCGCGCATGGTTTAATTCCATCAGGGGGAGTTAGTTTCCCAGGGTTGCTCTGACAATGGACCACAAGCTGGGTGGTTTGCAGTAACGTAGATTTGCTGTCTCACAGCTCTGGAAGCTGCAGGTCTGAAATCAAGGTGCCCGGAGGGCCCACTCCCTCCCATAGGGTTCTGGGGGTGGTTTACCAGCCATCGTGGTGCAAGTCAGTCTGCTCCTTCATCATGTGGGCTTCTCTCTGTCCGTCTGTGTCACATTCTCCGATTCTCACAAGGCCGTATTGGGTTAAGGCTCATCCTAATTCAGATTGGCCTCATCTTAACCAATCACATCTTCAAAGACCCCACTTCCAAATGAGGTCTCTCATTAATAGGATCCAGGGTTAGGATCTGAACATGTTCCATGGACGGCTGTGGTGGAGAAAGGATGGTGAGAAGCCCTGCTAGCAGAGGGCGGTGAGGGCCGGGCAGGGCACCCAGGAACGCACCTGGGGGAGGCAGTCACTGGGAAATGAGGACGAGGCACCTGTTTCACCCACTGGCATCTTGGCCCAGGCCTTGGACCAACCCAGCGACTGCATTTAGGGATCAGAAACTGCCGGAGCCCGTGGTTTCTCTCCATGTGCTGGGTCCCGCTTGCCCCTTGCCCAGCCTGGCTGCTTTCAAATGGAAAAATAGATGATGCGGCACAACAGGTAAATTAGCTTCTTACCGGATTCCCAGAAAGACTCCACATTTTCTCGTTTCTTAGAATCGTGAATTTACTAGACATTTGCTTTTCTGAGATGATGGCTGCGATTACAATTGCAGCCACAGTTTGGGCTGTATCTTGAGGCTTATCTTCTCTCATAATGCTAGACAGCATTTCCAGTTTTCAGATAAAACCTCTTTTCAAGTTCATAAACCCTCAGGCAGCCAAAGGGCATCGGTGGAATATTTTAGAATTTCTTCTTTCTGTGGGTTGGGCAGCCAGGGCAGTGGAGGTTAATGCCATTTATTATTTATTCCACAGCTATTGCTTTGCTTTCTGCACTGAATGTAATATGTGCATTTACCATTGGGGTCATTTTCTAAACTGTAGCACCATCTCCATGCCTCGGCATAGAATGCTCGAATGCTGTTTGCCACATACTGCAATAGATATCCTTGTGACCTTAAATATGAAAGCTAGGAAGAAATGCAATTCTTTATTTTCCCAAGCTTTTATGATACCTGAGACCCACATAATTCTTCATTGTATGATTCTAACATACCCTACTCTTTTTTCCTCTAAGTAATTAGTTTTCTTGGTGGTGTGATGCATTTACTTATTTATACAATTATATAATTATATCTGATACCTTTTTTGTTTTATCAGATAGGCATTTTGGTCTGTTCATAAAGATCTACTCTTTTCATAGTCAAAATAGTTGGAGGGAGCTGATGTGGCTCCAGCGGTTGAGCACCCGCCTCCAACACGGGAGGCCCCAGGTTCAGTTCGTGGTGCTTCCTGAAAAAACAAGAACAGACAACCAGCAAAACAAATGATAAAACCAACTCAGGGAAGCTGATGTGGCTCCGTGGTTGAGTGCTGGCTTCCCACTATACGGCTCCAGTACCTCAAAACAAACAAACAAACAAACAAACAAACAAAACAGTTGGCCAACGGCCTTCCAATTTTAAATTGTAGAATGAGAGTCACACTGGGACAGAAGAGCATATGTCTGTAGAAATGGACGTATTTGATTAAGCACTTTTGGGAGGTTTCTGTGGAGCCAAGCCCCATTACAGAAGATAGTTGGGGGTGGGGAAGAATGAAAAAGGCTGAGAAGAGAGGGCAGCCATCGGGGAGCACTGCACCCCTGAGTCTGGGGCCAAATAGGTCCTCAACCATGAGTCACCAGGAAGTTTTAAAAGGCACCCACGCCCAGCCCTGAACCCCAGACATTTTGATGTAATTCGCCCAAGGCTTGTATTGCACGTGGCCCGGAGCCCAGAACTGAACATCTAGCTGACTTTAGAGGACCCAATTCCCAGAGTGGCGGTATAATAAAGAACCTGTGATTTTGGGGTTGGGGCTTTGAGCGTCATCCTATCAGGCTGGCGGGAGGGGGCTACAGATTGAGTTCAATCACGTGGGCATTGCCTCCACCACTCACTGCTACATAATGAGACCCTGGAGAAACTCGGAACGCTCGGAGCTTCCATGAGAAGATACATCCTTGGTGACGCGTTCTGTCTGCGTGGAGAGGACGCGGGAGCTTGCATCTGAGACCCTCCCAGGCCCCACCCTGTGCTCCCTGCTCTCTCCTTGTCTGTATCCTTTTACTCTGATAAAGCTATAATCATTCTTGTAGCACTTTCAGTGAGTTCTGTGAGTCACTCCAGAGGATTAGTGAACCTAAGAGGGGGACCCCCGAATTGTAGCCAGATGGTCAGAAGTGCTGGTGGTCTGGGCCCCGAGCTCGCGACTGAAGGCTTGTAGCATCCGGCCCTTCCCCTGTGGGGTCTGGCCTCACGCCAGCAGCTGGACTCAGCAGTGAGAGGCTGTCGGAGGCGTCTGCAGTGACTGCAGTCTTTTGCAGTTGGTGTCAGAAGCTAGCAAACTTATTGCTGAATTTATAAGAATAGAGAAGAGGAAAGGAAAAACCATCTTTCTTAACCAAAACTCGGCTATTCCCAATTTGGCACAGGAATAGCCACCTTTGTGAGGACTGGGCTCTCTCCCAGGGACCCCAGGCTCCCCGGAGTTGAGCAGAGCAGAAGGAGGGGCAAGCCGTGTGTCCACAACCCCGTCCAGCCCTAAAGACCCCCGCAGCACAACTGAGGTGAGGTTGGAACATTCCGGTAACAGTTCGCTGAAGACTGGGCCAGCAGATAAAAAATAAGATCCCGGCTCCACCTCCTGTAAGCCTCAGCTTCCCCTACTTGTGCTCCTTCTCTTTCCAATGAGCGTCCTAATTGGCCTTGCGGAGAGGTTATCTTGCAGGATTGTGGAACGATTTAATAACACAGCATTCAGAATGAAGTGCCTTGCCCCGAATAGGTACCAGTAACAGGGAGCTTCTGGTGTTATTAGCCTTAAGCTGTCATCTGCTCCTAGACAAGGCATAGGTCCACTTCCCTGGGGAGCCCACTCGGATCTTGATTCAGCCTGGACAGCTCCGCCACGTCCAGCCTGGAGGCCACAGGCAGATGGCTTCTTCCACCTCAGGGCCTGAGGAGTTTCCCACCTCTGAGAAGGACTTTTCAGTTCTCCAGATAATGTCCAGCCCTTCATGGAAGCCCAGGCCTGCCTGCTGGAATGGAGTCCACTGCAGCGTCTCAGAGCAGCGCCTTAAAGGCAGATATAGAGAGAATGATGTCATTTCTAGAAGGAGGAGTCTCTAGCCAGCCTCTGTTACCATTCTGGGCCCTGGGGTCAGCTCTATTTTTATTTTTTTAAAGATTTATTTATTCCCCCTCCCCCACCCCATTGTTTTGCGCTCACTGTCTGCTCTCTGTGTGTTCTTTTGTGTCTGCTTGTCTTCTCTTTAGGCGGCACTGGGAACCGATCCTGGGACCTTCCAGAGTGGAGAGAGGCGCTCAATCTCTTGCGCCACCTCAGCTCCCTGGTCTGCTGCGTCTCTGATTGTCTCTCTTCTGTGTCTCTTTTTGCTGTGTCATCTTGCTGTGCCAGCTCTCCGCACAGGCCAGCACTCCTGCGTGGGTCAGCTCTCCGCTTGGGCCAGCTCACTACTCAGGCCAGCTTGCTTTTCACCAGGAGGCCCCAGGAATCGAACCCTGGACCTCCCATATGGTAGACGGGAGCCCAATATCTTGAGCCACATCTGCTTCCTGGCTCTATTTTTTTCTTTTTAATTTTTTAGGAGGTACCGGGGATTGAAACTGGGACCTTGTACGTGGGAAGCGGGCGCTCAAACCACTGAGCTACACCTGCTCCCTGGCTCTATTTTCATGAAGGGTTTCTAGAGGAGGAAACTAATCCAGTGTCTCAGCCTATTGCGCTTGAGGGTAATGCCCAATTATCTCTGTTCTTATTATCGTTATTAAAGTCTACAAGCCATTCATAATTATAAAACGTGCCCTGCAGCAGAGTGCGGCCTCTGAACTGGTGCCAGCTGGTGAATGCTGAGACAAGCACAGAAACCGAGCCAGGGTTTCAGGAGTGTTCGGGAAGTTGGACATTGCGGTGTGACCAGTGGGATAGACTGGTCTCGCCAGACAGGTATAGCCCAGAGTGCACGCTGTCAGGTTTGCACGGAGAGTCAAAGGTGGCGAAAGCTGTAGCTGAGTGTGCGTGTCGGTGTGCACAAGTGTGCCACGCTCTGGGACACATGAGCTGGGGGGAAAACGGGTCCTTCCCCACACCCGGCCTTAGGTGGGAGCCCTCAGCATCCTTCTGCTTCGTCAGCTAAGAAAACTCTGGAAAGAATGTGACCTGCTGGCAGCCCAGCCAGCTCAGGGCAGAGCTGCAATTACAATTTGCTTTCACATCTGATTCCCCAGCCACCGTCTCATAGCAGGGGTGTAACCAAACAAGGCGCTGAACAGCTGAAACTAAATATAGGAAGAGGAAGAGGCGGCCAGGGGTTCAGTTCCTGGGAGAACTGGGGGGCAGGTGTCTCTGCTAAGGAGCCTAGTGAAGCCCCCGGGTTTTCTCTTACTTACAATGACAAACACCACCGGATTGGGTCTATTGAGGGAGAGGTGAGAGAGAGCCACATTTTTGTCTATTTGTATTTAAGGATGAAGAAAAACAAACAAGCAAATGGATGCAGCCAGAAGTGGAGATGGGCTCATTCCTGTACAAATTTTTGGGCGCTTCAAGGGCTGCTCTCGGTCCTGAGGCTACAAACTCCGATGGGCCAGCTCCTTTTCGTCAAGGAGTTGCCAGGTCAGTGGCAGGGACGGGAGGCCCAGCAGACCCTGTCTACCGATCACAAGACCGTAGATGCTGGGGTTTCCTCACCCCCGTTTTCAGGAACTGGAGAAGGCAATGAACAAACATCTACACAGTATCCAAGCAATCAAGAGAAGGAGAAAGAGAAATGAAGCAATGAGGGGGGAGAGGGTGCTGGGAGGAGGCCTGTCCCAGGAGGTGGCAGACGGGCCGTGGCCCGTGGGCAGCATAAGTCAGGAAGAGCTCATTGCGGAGGTGAGCCCTGAGCTGATGGTGGAGGGGGCCCGGGAG
>JAQZBX010040149.1:0-22767 GCA_029593785.1 Cabassous unicinctus | reverse complement strand
AAAGAACTGCTTTGGCTAAGAATTAGGTAAAAGTTATATGTATACATGTGAGTGAAAGTAAGTGGATAACAGCCAAACAAACCGTAACCCTAACGCTAACCCTAAATATAACCATAAACTTAATACTAACCCTAACCTTAACCCTAACTGTAACCCTAAACCCTAACATTAACTCTGAGCCTAATGCAAACCCTAAACTTAACCATAACCTCATCCAAAACTTAAATTAACCCTATCCATAAACCTAAATCTATCCTTAGCCCTAACCTTAACCCTAACTCTAACCCAACTTAACCCTAAACCTAACCCTAACCCTAAACCTCACACTAAACCTAATCTTACCCTAACATAACCCTAAACCTAACCCTAAACACAAAACCTAACACAAACACTAACCCTAAACAAAACGCTTACCCTAAACCTAACACTTACATAAACCTAACCCTAACCCTAAACCTCACCCTAAACCTAACCCTAACCATAAACCTTAGACTGACCCTAATCCTAAGCCCTAACCCTAACCCAAATCTAAACCTAACCCTAACTTTAACCTTAGTCTAAACTTAAGCTAAACCTAAATCTAAACCTAACCCAAATCTACACCTAACCCTAACCCAAACTCTAACACTAAACACTAACCCTAACCATAACCATAACCCTTAACCAAACCCTAACCCTAAACCTAATCCTAATCTAACCCTAGCCTTAACCCTATTTCTAACACTAACCAAAACCTAACCCTAACCCTAACTCTAACCAAACTTAACACTAATCCTAACCCTAACCCTTAATCTCACATTAACCCTAACCTTAAGCTAACCCAAAACGCTAACCCTAACTTAACCCTAACCCTAAGCCTAAACTCAAAACCTAAACCTAACAGTAAACCTAAACAAAACCCTAACACTAATCCTAACCCTAGCTTATTCCAATCCATAAACCTAAACCTAATCCTAAACCTTACCCTAAACGTAAATCTTAGCCAGACCCTAACACTCAAACCTAACCCTAGCCCTAAACCTAACCCTAACCCAAACCCTAACCTTAGACTAAACTTAAGATTACCCTAAACCTAAACCTAACCCAAACCCTAAACCTAACCATAACCGTAACCCTAAACCCAAGCCCTAATCATAACCATAGCCTTAAACCTAACCCTAACCCTAAACCTAACCCAAACCCTATCCCTAAACCTAATCCTTACCCTAATCCTAACTCTAATCCTAATCTAACCCTAACCTAAACACTATCCCTTACACTAACCCTAAAAATAACCCTAATTCAAAACCACTGCATTGGATTAACATTAGATAAAAGCTATGTGTTCATATGTGAGTGAAAGCAAGTGCATAGCAGCCAAACAAATAATAACGCTAAACCTTACCAAATCACTTACCTTAACCCTAACCCTAATCTACTCTTATTCCTAACCCTAAATCTAATCATAAAACCTAAACCTAAACCTAACCATTACCCAACCCTAACACTAACCTCATGCTAACATTAACTGAACAATAACACTAAACCTAACCTTAACCCTAACACTAACTCTAACCTTAACTCTAATTTTAAACTAACTCTAACCCTAACCCTAACACAAACCTCACACTAACCCTAACCTAACCCTAACCCCAACCCTAATAAAACTCTAACCCTAACCATAACCCTAACCTTAACCCAAAACCACTGCTTTGGTTTAGCTTAAGGTAAATGCCGAGTGTACACATGTGAGTGAAAGCAAATGCATAGCAGCCAAACAAACCCTAACATTAATCCTAACACTAAACCTAACCCTAACCTATCCATAACCCAAACCCTATCACTAAGCCTAACACTACCCTATGAATAACCCTAACTTCCTCCTCACTTTTACCTTGCCCTATCCCTAAACTTAACCCTACCCTTAAACATGACCATAATTCTAAACCTAACCTCATCCTAACCTTAACCTGACCATGTCCATAAACCTAACCCTAAACCTAAACCTGACCCTAACTCCAACTCTAACCCTAACCTACCCATAACCCTAACCCTAACCCTAAAACTGACACTAACCTAACCGTAGCCTAACCCAAAACCCTAACCCTAACCTTACAATAACGCAAACCTTAAACCCACACCTTAAACCTTATCCTAAACCTAACACAAACTCTAAACCTAACACTAACACATACCCTAAACCTAACACTAAACCAAAACCCTAACCCTAACCTTAACCCTAACCCTATTCTAACCCTAAACCTAACACTAATCCTAACATTAATTCTAACCCTAACACTTACCCTAACCTAACCCAAACCCTAACCCTAAAGCAAAACTTAGCCCATACCATAACTAACCCTAACCTTAATCCTAACCCTAAACCTAACCCTAACACTCACACAAAACCAGTGCATTGGCTAAGCAGTAGATAAATCCCGTGTGTTCACATGTGAGTGAAAGCAAATGCATAGCAGCCCAACGCACCCTAAACTTAACTGTAAGCCTAACCATAACTGATCCCTATCAATAAAGCTAATCCAAACAAAAAACTAACTCTAAACCTAACACTAACCTAATCCTAACCCTAACCCTAATCCAAACCTTCATCCTAAACCCTAACACTAACCCTAAACTTAACCCTAACCCTAATCTTAACCCCAACCCTATACCTACCCCAAACACTAACTGTAACACTAACGCTAATCCTAACACTAACCTATCACTAACCCTAATCCTAACAAAAACCCTAACTCTATCCCTAAACTACTGCATTGGCTTAGCATTAGCAAAAGCCGTGTGCTCATATGTGACTGAAAGCAAGTGCATAGCAGCCAAACAAACCCTAACCCTCCCACTAACCCTAACCCTAACGCTAAACCTAACACTATCCCTAACCATAACCCTAACCCTAACCTCAACCTAATCTTAATCTAAGCCTAAACCTAACCCTAACCCTAACCCTAACCTTAACCCTAAGCTTAACTCAAACCCTAACATAACCCTAACACTAAGGCTAACAATAAACCTAACCCTAACCCTAACCCTAATTCTAAACATAACCCAAGCCACTGTATTCACTTAGCATTAGGTAAAAGCAGTGTGTTCACATGTGAATGAAAGTAATTGCATAGCTGGCAAAAAACCCTAACCCTTACCCTCACACTAAACCTAACATTAAAACCTCACCCGAACAATAACCAAAACCCTCACCCTAACCCAACACTAACATCACACTTACTTTAACCTAACCCTAAACATAAACTTAACCCTAAACCTAAGACTATACCTAACCTAACCCTAACACTAATCCTAACCCTAAACCTAACACTAAACTTATCCCTAACCCTACCCTAAAAAAAACCCTAACACTAACCATAACCCTAAATCTAACCATAACAGTTTCCCTAACCCTGACCCTTACCCTAACCCAATCCTAACACTAACACTAACACTAACGCTAAACCTAAACCAAATCCCACCCAAACCTTTACCTAACCCTAATCCTAAACCTAAACGTAAAACCTAAACCTAAGTCTAACCCTAATCTAACTCTAACCGTAAACCTAATCCTAAACCTAACATGAACCCAAACCCGAATCTAAAACCCTAACACTTCCCTATGCCTAACCCTAAACATAACCTTAACCTTAACACTATACCACTGCATTGGCTTAGCATTATGTAAAAGCAGTGTGTTCACATATGATTGAAAGCAAGTGCAAAGCAGTGAAACAAACCCTAAGGTTAACACTAACCATAACCCTAAACCTATGGATAATCCCTAACCATAAACTTAACCCTAACCCTAATCTAACCCTAACACTAACCCTAACCCTAACCCTACGACCTAACCCTAACCCTAACCCTAACCCTAAGCCTAACCTCACACTAATATTAACCTAAACCTAACCATAACCATAACTCTAACCCTATACTTAACCCTAAACCTAACCCTAACCCTAACCCTAATCTAACCCCAATCTTAACCCTTACCCTTTCCTAAACCTTACTCAAACCCTAACCCTAATACTAACCCTAATGCTAAAACCTAACAATAACCTCACCCAAACACTAACCCTAAACTAACACTAACCCTATGACAAGCACTAACCCTAACCCTAACCATAATCCTAACAATAACTTAACCCTAACCCTAACCTAACCATAAACCTAAACCCAGTCTAACCCTAACCCTAACCCTAACCCTAAACCTACCCCACACACTAACCCTAACTCTAACCCTAACAATAACCATAAACATAACCATAACCATAATCATAATCATAACCCTAATCTAACACTATGCCTAACCCTAACCCTAACCCTAACCATAAACCACTACTTTGGCTTCCTGTTAGGTAAAAGCCATGTGTTGACATATGAGTGAAAGCAAGTGCATAGCAGCCAAACAAACAAGAATCTTACTTACATTTCAAACTTGAAGCACCTACAACATTCAGATAGTGTCTTGAAGTTGATTGTAAGTGAATACACATGCAAAGCAGCCAATGAAACAATGTTTTTCTGAAACAAAGAACTCACTGCATTCAGCCAGCGTTAGGGAAAAGCAGTGATTTCAGGTTGATGGTAAGTGGAAACATGTGCATAGCAGAGTAAGAAACAAGAATCTTACTTAGATTTCAAAAGTGAAGAAACTGAAATTTTGGTTTAGCAAAACCTGTGTTTTGACATTCATTGGAAGTGAAAACAAGGAAATAGCTGCCAATGTAATGAGTATATTGCTTAGTTTGCAAAACTGAAGAAACCAGTTCTTTGGAATAGCATTAGGGAAAAGCAGTGTGCTTAGATTAATAATGAGTGAAAGCAAGCACATAGCAGCCAAACAAAGAAGTATCTTACTTAACTTACAAAATTGAATTATCTCCTACATTCCCAACGTGTTTGGCAATACCAGTGTTTTGAAGATAATTTTAAGTACAATCGCTTGCATATCAGCAAATAAAACACAAATCTTATTTAGGTTTTAAAGCAAAGAAACCACTGCATTGGCTTAGCATTATGCAAAAGCTGTGTGTTCACATGTGAGTGAAAGCAAGTGCATAGCACCAAACAAACCCTAAATCAAACCCTAAGCAATCCAACTCAAACCCTAATGCTAACCCTAACCTAACCCTCACCCTAACCCTAAACTAAACCTAACCCTAACCCTAACATTAAACCTAACCCTAACAAAAAACCCTAACCATAACATAACCTTATCCCCAACCTAAATTTAACGCTAACCCAAATCCTAAACCTAAACATAACCGTAAGCTTAAACCTAACCCTAATCTTACCCTAACCTTAAATCTAACCATAAACTTAAGCCTAACACTAAACCCTAACCCTAACCCTTATATTTAACTTAACCCTAAACCACTGCATTGGTCTAACATTAGGTAAAACTGTGTGTTCATATATGAGTGAAAGGAAGTGCATAGCAGCCAAACAAACCCTAACACTAACCATATCCCTAACCCTAACCCTAACCCTAAATCCTAACCCTAATCCTAACCCTAACCCTAACCCTAACCTAACCGTAACCGTAACCTTAAAACTAACCCTAACCTTAACCTTAATCTAAACCTAAGCTTTACCCAAACCCTAACCCTAACCCTAACCCTAAATGCTAACCCTAACTTAACCCTCACGCTAACCCTAAACTAGACCCTAACCCTAATCCTAACAGTAATCTTAACCCTAAGCTAACCTAACACTAACCCTAACCCTAACCCTAACCCAAACCCTCACCCTAACCCTAATCTAACATTAAACCTAACCATAATTCTAACCCTAATCCTAACCGTAACACTTACCTTAAACCTAACCCTAGCACTAACCCTAACCTACCCTAACCCTAACTTTAAAACTAACTCTAACCCAAAACCTAATCTAACCCTAACCCTAAACCTTACCCTAACAATAATCCTAACCCTAACCCTAACCCTAAACCACTGCATTGGCTTAGCATTAGATAAAAGTCTTGTCTTGACATATGAGTGAAAGCAAGTGCATAGCAGGTAAACAAATAGAATATTTCTTACAATTCAAACTTTAAGTAACTACTGCAATCACAGAGTTTGGTGAAAGCCGGGTCTTGAAGTTGAATGTAAGTGAATACACATGCAAAGAAGCCAATGAAAAAGTTTCTTTTTTGGTTTTCTAAACCAAAGGACTCACTGTATTCATGCAGCGTTAGGGAAAAGCAGTGTTTTCAAGTTGATTGTAAGTGAAAATTCGTGTAGAGCAGTATAAGAAAGGAGAATCTTACTTAGATTTCAAAAGTGAAGAAACTGCAGTTTTGGCATAGTAAAAGAAGTATTTTGACATTCATTGTATGTGAATACAAGGGCATAGCTGCCAATGTTATGAAACTATTACTTAGTTTGGAAACTTGACTAAACCAGTGTTTTGGCATAACATTAGGGAAAAACAGTGTTTTTAAATTGATAATGAGTGAAAACAAGCGCATAGCCACAAAACAAACATATTACTTAATTTTCAATGTTGAATTAACTACTGAATTCACAATGTGTTAGGTAAAACCAGTGTTTTGAAGATGATTTTAGGTGAAATCACATGCATAACAGGCAATAAAACAGAAATCTTATTTAGGTTTGTAAACAGAAGAAACCACTGAATTGGCTTAGCATTAGGTAAAAGCCATGTGTTCACATGTGAGTGAAAGCAAGTGCATAGCAACCAAACAAACCCGAACCCTGACCATAACTTAACATTAACCCTAACCTTACCCTGAGCATAACCTTAAACTAACACTAACCCTAACCCTAAACCTAAACCCTAACCATAACCCTAAACCTAACACTAACCCTAAAGCTAACACTAACCCTAACCCTATCTTAACGCTGACCCTCACCTAAACCTAACCCTAAACCTTAGTCAGACCCTAACACTGAACCTAACAAAAATCCTAAATCTAACCCTAACCCTAAACTTAATCTAACCCTAACCCTTACCCTTACCCTAACCCTAAGATTAACCCTAACCCTAACCCAAAATCCTGACCCTAACCCTAACCCTAACAGTAACCCTAAACTCACCTTAACCTTAACATAACACTAACCCTAACACTAACACTAACCCTAATCCTAAAGCCTAACCTTAACTCTGACCCTTATCTAACCTAACCCTAATCCCAACCCTAATCTTAACCCTTACATAACCTTAACACTAACCTTAACCATATCCTTAAACCTAACACTAAACCTAACCCTGACTCTAAACTCAACCCTATATCTAACCCTAACCCTAACCCAAACCCTAAACATAACATTAATGCTTACACTAAACATAACCCTAAACCAAAACGCTAACCGTAAACTTACACAAACCCTAACACTAAACGCAAATCTTAAAACTAACCCTAACCCTTACCCTAACATTAATCCTAGCCTAACCTAAACCTAAACCTACCCCTACCCCTAACCCTAACCATAACTATGAATCTAACAATAACCTTAATCTAACCCTAACCCTAACACTTACCTAATCTAACACTAACCCTAACCCTATCACTAACCCTAATCTAATGCTAAACCTAAGTGAGCCTTAACCCTAATCCTAAACCACTGCATTGGCTTAGCATTAGGTAAAAGCCGTGTGTACAAGTGTGAGTGAAAGCAAGTGAAAAGCAACCAAACAGTAACCCTATCCTTAATCCTTACCCAGACCCTAATCTAATCCTAAATTTAAACCAAAATCTAATCCTTACACTAAACCTAACTTTTACCCTAACACTAATGCTAACACTGACCCTAACAAAAATCCAAGCCCTTACCCTTACCCTAACCTAACCCTAACCCTGACACTAACACTAACCCTAAGCATAACCCTAACTGTAACCCAAAACCTAATCTAAATGAAACCCTAACCCTAACCCTAAACTTAACCCTAACCCTAAACGTAAACCACTGCATTCGCTTAGCAATAGGTAAAAGCTGTTTTTCACATGTGAGTGAAAGCAAGTGCATAGCAGCCATATAAATCATAATATTAACTGTAACCCTAACCCTAAGCCTAGTCTAACCCTAACTCTAACCATAACCATCACCCTAACCCTTACACAAAAATTAATCCTAACACTAAAACTAATCCTCTTCGTAACCTAAACTTAAACGTAACCCTAACCCTCACTGTAACCCTAATCTTAACCCTAACCTAACTCTAACTCTAAAACTACACCTATCCCTAACCATAAACCTAACCTTAACCCTAACCCTAACCCTACCCCTAATCTAGCCACTAACCTAACCCTAAACCTAATCCTAATCATAAACCCGAATCCTAAACCTATTCTTATACCTAACCCTTCCCTTAAACTAACCTAACGTTAAATGTAACCCTAACCATAACCGGCATCTAACCCTAACCCTAACCATAACTCTAAACCTAACCCTTAACTTAACACTAAACCTAAACCACTGCATTTGCTTAGCATTAGGTAAAAGTCATGTGCTCACATGTGGGTGAAACCAAGTTCATAGCAGCCAAACAAACCCTAAACATAACCCTAACCCTAACCCTAATCCTACCCTAAAACCTAATACTAAACCAAAACCTAACCCTGACACTAATCCTAACACTAACCTAAACCTAACCGTAACCCTAACATGAACCTAAATCTAATGCTAACCCTAAACCTAACCCTAATATTTACCATAACCATTACCCCAAAACTTACCCTAAGCATAACCCTAAGCCTATCCCTGAAAATAATCTAAACCTAACTGTAATCTTAACCATAAACTTAACATTTACCCTAACTAAACCACTGCATTGGCTTAGCATTAGGTAAAATTCGTGTGTTCACATATGAGTGAAAGGAAGTGCATAGCAGCCACACAAATCCTAACCCTAACCGGAGCCCTAAACTTAACCCTAATTAAACACAAGCATAGCATAACAGCAAATAAAATACAAATCTTATTTAGGATTGTAAATTGAAGGAAACACCGCATTGACTTAGCATTAGGCAAAAGCCATGTGTACACATGTGAAAGTAAGTGCATATCAGCCAAACAAACCCTAAACCTAAACCTAACCATAACAATAATCCTAAACCTAAACCCTAACCTTAAACCTAACTGTAACCCAAATCCCAACCCTAACTTAACTCTAACCCTAACCTAACCTTAACACTAAACCTAACCCTAATCTAACCCTTAGCCTACCCCTAACTCTAAACAAATCCTTAAGCCTAACTAAAACACTGCAATGGCTTAGCATTAGGTAAAATTTGTGTGCTCACATATGAGTGAAAGGAAGTACATAGCAGCCACACCATACTTAACCCTAATCATAACCGTCATCCTAACCCATTCCCAAATACTAATCTTAACACTAACCCTAATCTTAACCTTAACCTAACCCTAAACCTAACCATAACCTAAACCCTAATCTAAAACTATCCTAACCCTAAACCTAAACTTAAAACATTACCCTAAAGTAAACCTAACCCTAACCCTAACACTAACCATTACTGTAACCCTAACCCTAATCCTAATAAAACCCTTACCCTAACCGTAAAATTAAACTTAACCCTAACCCTAACCCTAAACCACTGCATTGGCTTAGCATTAGGTAAAAGCCGTGTGTTCACATGTGAGTGTAAGTAAGTGCATAGTAGCCACCCAAAACCTAACCGTAACCGTAACCGTAACCCTAACCCTAATTAAACTCTAACCCTAACCATAGCCATCACCCTAACCCTTACCCAATTACTAATCCTAATCCTAAACCTAATACTAACCCTAACATAACCTAAAAATAACCGTAAATTAAACCCTAAATTAACGCTATCCTAACCCTAACCCTAAAACCTAACCCTAAACTAACTCTAACCCTAATCCTAACCCTAACCCAACCCTAACACTGACCCTCAACATAAACCACTGCATTGGCTTAACGTTAGGTAAAAGAAGTGTGTTGACATATAAGTGAAAGCAAGGGCATAGCAGCCAAAAAAACAAGTATCTTACTTAAAGTTCAAAGTTGAATTAACTCCAGCATTCACAGCGTGTTAGGTAAACCCAGTGTTTTGAAGATGATTTTAAGTGAAAACACATGCATAGCAGCCAATAAAACACAAATCTAATTTAGGTTTGTAAAGTGAAGAAACCACTACCCTAGGAAAAAGCCGTATGTATAAATGTGTGTGAAAGTAAGTGCATACCAACCAAACAAATGTATAACTTAAACATAACAATAAACCTTAACCTAACGGGAACACTAACACTAATCTCTAACCCTTTCCTTAATCGTAACCCTAAGCCTAATCCTAATCTAACCCTAACTCTAATCCTAACCCAAACCTTAACCCTAACCCAAACCCTAAAAGTAACCAAATGGTAACCCTAAACTCACCCTAAACTGAACCTAACCCTAACCCTAAACCTAACCTTAAACCCAACTCTAACCC
This sequence comes from Cabassous unicinctus, assembly GCA_029593785.1. Lineage (NCBI taxonomy): Eukaryota > Metazoa > Chordata > Mammalia > Cingulata > Chlamyphoridae > Cabassous > Cabassous unicinctus. Next base: position 12,347 of record JAQZBX010040149.1, on the reverse strand, counting down.
TAAACTGAACCTAACCCTAAACCTAAACATAACCTTAAACCTAACTCTTACCCTAACCTAACCTTAAACCTAACCCTAACCATAAATCTAATACTAAAACTTACCCAAAACTTAACCCTAAACCAAAACCCTAACCCCAACCTAACCCTAACCCTAAAACTAGACTGAAAACCTACCCCTACACCTCACCCTATACCTAACCATAACCATAACCCTAACCCTAACATAAAACTAATCCTAACACTAACCCTAACCATAACCCAAAGCACTAAACCTAACCTAACCCTAACCCTAACACTAAAACCGAACTATAAACCTAACCTTAACCCTAAAACTAACCCTTACCCTATTTGTAAACTAAGCCTAAACCTAACCCTAGCCCAGCCCTACCCCTATTCCTAACCCCAACCCTTATCTCACCTTAATATTTAGCTACCCCTAACACTTACCCTAACACTAACTCTAACCCTAAACTAACTCTAAACTAACCCTAACCCTAAAAAAACACTAGCCCAGCACTAACCCTAACTCAAAACCCTAACTGGAATACAAACCTAACCCTAACCCTAAAACTAACAATAACCTTAATCTTAAACTTACACCACTGCATTGGCTTGGCATTAGGTAAAAGCCATGTGAGCACATATAGTGAAAGCAAGTGAATAGCAGCCAAAGAAACCCTACCACTAACCTTACCATTAACCCTAACACTAACCCGAAACTAACACTAACACTAACACTAATCCTAACACGAACCCAAAACCATAACGCTAACCTAACCCTAATCCTAACACTAAAACGAAACCCAACCCTTACGCTAAACCTAAACATTACACTAACCCAAAATCTAACTCTAACCCAAAACTGAACCCCAATTTAAAACTAAACCCAACCCTAAACCCAAAGCCTAATTTTAAACATAATTTAAACCCAAACCCTAACCCTAATCCCTACCTAACATAACCTTAACGCTAACCCTAAACCTAACCATAACCCTAACCCTACTCTAACCATAACCCTAAACCTAACCATAACCCTAAACTCACACTAACCTTAACCTAACCATAACCCTAACTCGAACACTAAACTATCCCTAACCCTAACAGTAACCCTAAAATTAACACTAACCCCCTACCGTAAACCAAACCCTAAACCAAAATCCTAACCGTAACCTAAATCTAACCGTCACATTAAACCGAAAGCCTAATCCTAACCATAATCCTAACCCAAACCCTAATCCTAATCTTAACCCTAACAAAACCCTAAACCTAAATCGAAATTTAACTCTAACCTTAACCCTAACACAAACCCTAATCTACCCCTTAGCATAACCCTAACCATAGCTCTAACCCTAAACCGTAACCCTAACCCTAAACCTAACCCTAAAGCTAAAATTACCCTAATACTTACCGTAAACCTAATCCTATCTCTAAACCTAACCCAAAACCACTGCATTTGCTTAGCATTAGGTAAAAACCGTGTGTTCACATGTGAGTGAAAGCAAGTGAATAGGAGCCAAAGAAACTCTAAGCTTAACCCTAACCCTAACCTAGCCCTATACATAAAGCTAACCCTAACCCCAACCATAAGCCTAACCTTACCCAAGCCTTGACTTAACCCTAAACCTTTCCTTAACCATAAAACTAACCCTAACTCTAACCCTAAACTAAACCTAACAAAAACCCTAAACCTAAATCTAACATTAACCCTGACCCTAAGCCAAAATGTAACACAAATCATAACCCTTAAATAACCCTAACCCTAAACCTAATCTAACCATAACCATAACCATAACTCTAACCATAACCCTATCCCTAATGCAAAACCACTGCATTGGCTTAGCATTAGGTAAAAGCCTTGTGTTCACATGTGAGTGAAAGCAAGTGCAAAGCTGCAAAACAAACCCTGACCATAATTCCAACCCTAACCATAACTTAACCCTATCCATCAAGCTAACACTAAACCTAATGCTATTGCTTACCTAATAGAAACCATAACTCATCCTAAACTTAAACTTACCCTATCCCTAACCCTAACCCTAACTATAACCATAACTCTAACACTAACCTAATCCTAACCTTAACCTAAATCTATCGCTAACCCTAACCCTTTCCCTAACTATAACCCCAATCTAACCCTAACCCTAACACTAACACTTAACTGAAAACAATCAATAACCCTAATCCAAACCAAAAAACCTAACACTAACCTGAAACTAGCCCAAACCCTAAACCAAAAACCTTACCCTAACCCTAACCTAAAGCTAATGCTAACAGAATTCCTAAACATTCACTTAACACTTAGCTTAACCCTAACCCTAATCTGAACTTAACACTAACCCTAATGCCAAACCTAACCTTAACCATAAACCCTAACCCAAACACTTATCTTTACCCTAAACCTAAACCAATGCATTGGCCTAGCATTAGGTAAAAGCCGTGTGTTCACCTCTGAGTGAAAGCAAGTGCATAGAAGCCAACCAAACCCTAAACCTAACCATAACCATAACCCTAACCCTAACACTCACCCTAAATCCTAACCCTAACCCTGACCCTAACCTAACCATAAATGTTACCCTAACCCTAACCCAACCTTAACCTTAACTTAAACCTAAGCCTTATCCAAACCCTAACCCTTACCCTAACCTTAATCCCAAACCCTAACCCTAACTTAACCCTAATCCTAACACTAAACCAGACCCTAATCTTAACACAAACCCTAATCCCAATCCTAACCAAACCAAATCATTACCCTAACCCGAACCCTCACCTTAACCCTAATCTAACACTAACCCTAACCGTAATGCTAATGCTAATCCTAACCGTAACCCTTACCCTAACTCCAACACTAACCTAACCCTAACCGTAACACTAACTCTAAACTTAACAATAAACCTTACACTAAGCCAAAACCTAAACCAATAACCTAACCCTAACATAAATATAACCCTAACCCTAAACACAAAGCCTAAGCATAACCATAATCATTACCCAAACCTTAACCCTAATCTTAACCCTAACATAAAACTCTCACTAAACCTAAACTTAACCCTAACGTTAACTGTAATCCAAACCCTAATCTACCCCTTAGCATAACCGTAACCCTAAGCATAACCCTGACCCTAAACCTAAACTTAACCCTAACCCTAAACATACCCTAACTCTAACCCTAACTGTTACCTTAACCCTAACCCAACCCAAACCTAACCCTGACCATAACCATAACCTAACACTAACCCTAACCCTAAACTTAGCCTTAAGCCTAAACCCTAACCCTAACACTATTTCAGCCCTCACCATCACCTAAATGCAATCCTGAACCTAATCGGACAATAAACCTAACCCTAACACAAATCCTAACCCTAACACTAAACCTAAACCTAATCCTCACTAACCCTGACCCTTACCCTAACCCTAACAATAACACTAACACTAACACAAAACTATGACACTAACCCTAACCATAACCCTAACCTCACCCTAAACTTAACCTACACCTAACCCTAACCCAAAACCTGAACTTAATCCTAAACCCTAACCCTAACCCTGACCCTAACCCTAACCCTAACATACCCCTAAACCTAACCCTAATCCCAACCCTAATCCTAACCTTAATATAACCCTAACCCTAACCTTAATCTTAACCCTAAACTTAACCCTAACCCTGAATCTAAACCTAACCCTAAACCTAACTCTAACCCTAACCATAAATGTAACACTATACCTTACACTAAATGTAACCCTAAACCAAAACCCGAAATGTAAACTTACATTAACCCAAACCCTAAACCCGAACCCTAAACATAACCCTAACCCTAACTATAAAAGTAATCCTAGTCTAACCAAACCTAAACCTAACCGTACCAACAAGACTAATCCTAAACATAAACGTAACCTTAACCCTAATCTAACTCTAACCGTAACCCCAATACTTACCCTAACCTCACACTAACCCTAACCCTAAACTAAACTCTAATCTAACGTTAAACCTAACCCTAACACTAACCCTAACCAATAACACTGCATTGGCTTAGCCTTATGTGAAATCCGTGTGTACACATGTGAGTGGAAGCAAGTGTATAGTAGCCAAACAAACCCTTACCCAAAACCTAACCCTAACTCTAACATATCCCTATCCGTAAAGCTAACACTAATCCAAACCCTAACCCTAAACATAATCCTCAGCTAACGCTAACACTAACCCTAACCAAAACCACTGCATTGGCTTTGCATTAGGTAAAAGCTGTGTGTTTACATGTCAGTGAAAGCAAGGGTAGAGCAGCCAAACAAATGCTAAACCTAACTCTAACACTAACCCTAAACCTGATCTAATCCTAAACCTAGACCTAACTCAAATCGTAACCCTAACACTAGCTTTTACACTATCCCTTCCCTTAACACTAACCCTAACCCTAACCCTAAAGGTAACCCTAATCAGGAATCTAATCCTATCCCTAAACCTAAACCCTAACCCTAACCCTAGCCCTAACCCAAACCATAAACTCAACCTATCCTTAAACTAACCCTAAAACTAAACCTAACCCTAAATATAACCCTAAAGCTAACTCTAACCCAAACTTAACCCTAACACTAACACTAAACCTAACACTAACCCTAAACCTAAACCTAGCCTAAAACCTTAATCCTGTCCTAACCCCAACCGTAACCCTAAACCTAAACCTAACTGTAATCTTACCCAAACCGCAACCTAAAACCTAATACTAATCCTAACCCTTACCATAACCTAACCATATCCCTGGACATAACACTAACCCTAACACTAATACTAACCCAAACCATAACATTAAACCGAACACTAACACTAACCTAACCCTAACATTAAACCTAAACCTAACCTTAACACTAACCCTCTCCTAATCCTAATCTTAACCTTAACCTAACCCTAAACCCAAACCTACACCTAAGCCTAACCCTAAACTTAACCCTTACCCTAACCCTAATCTAGCCTTTAACCTAACCCTAACCCTAATCATATCCCCAAACCCAAACCCTAAACCTATTCTTAACCCTAACCCTAATGTAACCCTAACTGTAACCTTAACCCTAACTCGAATCTAACCCTAAACTTAACCCTAACAGTAAACCTAACCCTAGACTTAACGTTAAACCTAAACCACAGCATTTGATTAGCATTAGGTAAAAGCCATGTGTTCAAATGTGAGTGAAAGCAAGTGCATAGCAGCCACACTAAACTCTCCCTAACCGTGACCCTAAATCTAACCCTAATCTAACCCTAACCCTACCATAACGTCACCCTAACACTTACACAAACACGAATCCTACTACTAAAACTAACCCTCACAATAACCTAACCCTAACACTAAACCTTACCCTAATCTAACCTTATATTAACCCTATCCATAAAGCTCTCTGTAAGCCTAACCTTAAACCTAACTACACCCAATCCTTAACTTAACCTTAAACCTAAACTTAACTTAACCTTAAACCTAACTTAAACTGAAACCTAACCCTAACTGTAATCCTAACCTATCCTTAACAATCACTCTAACCCTAAAGCTAACATTAACTTTGACCCTAACCCAAATCCTAATCCAAAATCATAACCCTAAAATAACCCTAACAATAAACCTAATCTAAACCTAACCCAAACACTAAATGTAACCCTAACCCCAAACCAAACCCCTGCATTGGCTTAGCATTAGGTAAAAGCCGTGTGTTCACATGTGAGTGAAAGCAAGTGTATAGCAGGCAAAGAAACCCTGACCCTAAAACCAAACCTAACCCTAACCTAAACTTATCCATCAAGCTAACCTTAAAATTATCCCTAACTCTAATGTTAACCCTAACATAACAGTAACTCTAATCTCATCCTAACCTTAACCTTACCCTATCCCAAACCCTAACCATAACACTAACCCTAACTTCAACCTAAACTTAACCAAATCCTATCCCTAGCCCTAACCCTAACCATAAGTATAACCCTAATATAACCCTAAACCTAACCCTACAATTTAACATAACACTAACCATAAGCCTAACCCTAACCCAATACCCTAACACCATCCTAACACTATCCCAAATCCTAAACCCAATACCTAAACCTAACCCTAATCCTAAACCAAACCCTTACCCTAATCCTAACCCTAACTTATCCCGAACCCTAAACTTACCCATAAACTTAACCTTATGCCTAACCCTAAGCCTAACCGTAATCTCACCCTAAACCTAACCTCACCCTAACGTTATCCTAACCCTATCCCTAACACTAATATTAACTGTTATCCTAAACTGTAAACATAACCCTGTCCTTAACCCTAACCATAACCTAACCCTATACCTAAACCTAATCCTCACCCTACCCCTAAACCTAACCCTAAACCTAACCTCACCCTAACATTTACCTAACCCTAACCCTAAACCTAACCTTAACCCTAACTCTAACCCTGAACTAAATCTAACCATAACCCTAACCCTAAACCATACACTAACCATAACCCTAACATTAGCCCTAACACTAACTCAAAACCCTAACACTAACCTAACCCTAACACTATCACTAACACTAACCCTACACCACTGCTTTGGTTTAGCATTGGGAAAAGCCATGTGATAACAGGTGAGTGAAAGCAAGCGAATAGCAGCCAAACAAAGCCAAGCCTTAAATTACCTCTAATCAAAATTGTAATGCTAAACTAACACTAACCCTAACCCTAAACCTAACCGTAAACCAAAGCCATAACACTAAACTAACCTTAAATGTAACACTAAAACCAAACCCTAAACCTAACCCTAACTCTAAACCTAAACCCTAACCCTAAACTAAAACTAATCCTAACTTAAACCCAAAGCTGAATCCTAACCATAATCCTAACTCAAACCCATAAACTAATCTTGATGCAAACATAACCCTAACCCTAAACCTAAACCTAACCCTAACACTAACCCTAACCATAATCAAACCCTAACTTAACCCTAAAACTAACCCTAACCCTAACCTTAACCTTAACCCTTAATCCTTACCTTAACCTAACCCTAACCCTAATCTTCACCCTAATCCTCACCCTAAACATAACCCTAACCCTAACACTGACCCTAAACAACTGCATTGGCTTAACGTTAGGTATAAGCTGTGTGTTGAGATATGAGTGAAAGCAAGTGCATAGCAGCCAAAAATAACCAATAATCTTTTTACCTTTCAAACTTGAAGTAACTACTGCATTCAAAGGTATTTAGGTGAAACCAATGTCTTGAAGTTGATTTTAAGTGAATACACATGCAAAGCAACCAATGAAAAAAGCAAATTTTTTCATTTTCTTAACCAAATAACTCACTGCATTCAGTCAAGCATTAGGGAAAAACAGTGTTTTCAAGTTGATTTTAAGTGAAAACACGTGCATGGCAGTTTAAGAACCAAAAATCTTACTTAGAATACAAAGGTGAAGAAACTATAGGTTTGGCATAGTAAAAGCAGTATTTTAACATTCGTTGAAAGTACAAACAAGGGCATAGCTGCCAATGAAATGAGTATATCACTTAATTTGGAAAACTACAGAAACCAGTTCTTTGGCATATCATTAAGGAAAAGCAGCGTTTCTACATTGATAATGTGTGAAAGCAAGCACATAGCAACCAAACAAGTATCTTACTTAACATTCAACGTTGAATTAACTTCTTAATTCACAGCATGTTAGGTAAAACCAGTGATTTGAAGACGATTTTAAGTTAAATCACAAGCATAGCAGCCAATAAATCACAAATCTTATTTAGGTTTGTAAAGTGAGGAAAACACTGCATTGGCTTAAAATTAGGTAAAAGCCGTGTGTATACATGAGAGTGAAAGTAAGTGTATACCAGCCAAACAAACCATAAGCCTAACCCTAACCATAACCATAACCATAAGCCTAACCTCACCCTAACCTTAAGCTAACCCTAACTCTAACACTAACCCTAACCATAACCATAACCTAACTGTAACCTTAACCCTAACCCCCACCCAAATCCTAACCCTAACTTAACCATTACCTTAACCTTAAACCTATCCCTAACCATAACCAATAACCTGACTCTAAACAACCCTAAACCAACCCTAACCCTAAACCTAACACTAACCCTAACACTAAACCGAACCATAAACCAAAACCCTAACCCTAATCTTACACTAACCCTAAACTTAAACCCACACACTAAGCCTAACACTAACCATAACCTTAACTCTAATCTTTGCCTATCCTAAACCTAAACTTATTCCTACACCTAACCCTAATCCAAACCATAAACCTAACCCTAACCCTAATGTAACCCTAGCCCTAACCCTAATACTTACCCTAACTTATAACTAAACCTAACTGTAACCCTAATCTAATGCTAACCCTTATCCTAACTCTAACCCTAACCCAAAAACAGTTCATTGACTTGGAATTATGTAAATCCATGTGTTCATATGTGAGTGAAATCAAGTGTATAGTTGCCAAACAAACAGATACACTTAGCCTAACCCTAGCCCTAACATTAAACCTAACCCTAACTTAAACCTAATCCTAACACTACCACTAACCCTAACCCTAAGAATAACCGTAACCCTAAACCTAATCTAACCTTAATCCAAATGCAAAACCTGACCCTAATCATAACCCTAACACTTACTCTAACCTAACCCTAACCCTTACCCTAACCCTAAACTAAACCTAACCCTATCCTAAAACCCAACCATAACCCTAACACTAACCTAAAACCACTGCATTGGCTTAGCGTTAAGTAAAAGTCATGTGTTCACATGTGAGTGAAAGCAAGTGCATAGCAGCCAATCAAACACAAACCCTAACCATAACCCTAACCCAAACCTAACCCTATCCATAAGTTAACGTTAAGGCAAACCCAAACCCTAAATCTAACCATAACGTAACCTTAAATCTAACCTTAAAACTAATGCTAACAGTAACGCTAAACTAACCCTAACCCTAACCCTAAACCTAAAACTACTCCTAAAACTAACCCTAACACAAAATCCTATCCCTAATCCTAACCATAACACTTAAACCTAAAACCAAACCTTATCCCAAACTCTAACCCTAAACCTAACCCTAACATTAAACCTAACCATAACTTAAACCTAATTCTAACACTACCCCTAACCCTAACGCTAAACATAATCCTAACCCTGACACCAATCTAACCCTAATCCTAACTCTAAATCTGACCCTAATACTAACCTTAATCCAAACCCTAACACTTACCCTAACCTAACCCTAACCCTTATCCTAACCCAAAATTAACCCTAACCCTAAAACAAAACCTAACCATATACCTAACACTATCCCAAAACCACTGCATTGGCTTAGCATTATGTAATAGTCGTGTGTTCACATGAAAGTGAAAGCAACTGCATAGCAGCCAAACAAAGCCTACTCCTAACTCTAAGCTGGCCCTAACCCTAACCCTAACCTTTACCTATACCAAACTCTAAACCTAAACCTAACTCTAAACCTAACCTTAATTCTAACCCTAAACAAAACCTAACCCTAACCCAAAACACAAAGCCTAAACCTAACCCTAAACCTAATCCAAACCCTAACCCTAATCCTAACCCCAACATAACTCCAACCCTAACCCTAACTCTAACCTAACCCTATATATAAAGCTAAACTTAACCCAAACCCTAACCCTTAACCTAATCCTAACCTCACCCTAACATCAACCCTAACCCTAACCTAGACCTAACGCTAAACTTAACTCTAATCCTATCCCTAAATTTTACCCTGAACCTAACCCTAACACTAAGCCTAACACTAACCCAAACACTAACTCTAACCCTATCATTAATCCTAAAACTAACCAAAACCTAAACCTAAACCTTAAATTAACCCTTACCCTAAACTAAAGTTAACCCTTACCCTAAACCACTGTATTGGCTTAACAATAGGTTAAAGCCGTGTGTTCACATGTGAGTGAAAGTAAGTGCATAGCAGCCAAACAAACCCTAACCCTAACCCAAACCCTAAACCTATGGTTAAAGCTTAACCCTGACCCTACCCCTAACCGTAACCTCACCTTAACCTTAACTTAACCATAAACATAACCCTAACCCTAAACCTAACGCTAAACCTAACCTGAGTAACCATAACTTCATCCTAAACTTAACCTAACCCTAACCCTAACCATAACCATAACACTAACTCTAACCTCATCCTATCCTTATCCTATCCCTATCCCTAACCCAAACCCTGAACATAACCTTAAACCTAATGCTAACTCCTACCTAACCCTAACACTAACCCAAACCCTAACCCTAAAACTAAACCACAGCATTGTCTTAGCATCAGGTAAAAGCCATATGTTTACATGTGAGTGAAAGCAAGGGCATAGCAGCCAAACAAACACTACCCCTAACGCTACCCCTAACCATAGCTCTATCTGTAAACATTACTTAACCCAAACCCTAAACCTAACAATAACACTAAACTTAACCCTAACACTAATGCTAATCTAACCCTAAACCTAAACCTAATCTTAACCCCAACCACATTATAAACCTAACCCTAACCCTAACCCTAAGACTAAACTAGCCCAAACCTAATCCTAACCCTAACCCTAACCCTAAATCCTAACCCTAACCTAACCCTAAACCTTATCCTAATCTTAACCCTAACAGTAACCCTAACCCTGACCCTAAACCACTGCATTGGCTTAGAATTAGGAAAGAGCCATGTGTTGATATATGAGTGAAAGCAAGTGCATAGCAGCCAAGCAATAATCTTATTTGCCTTTCAAGCTTGAAGGAACTACTGCATTCATAGAGAATATGGTTAAACCAGGGTCTTGAAGTTGATTGTAAGTGAATACACAAGCAAAGCAGCCCATGAAACACGTTTTTTTTTGAAACAAAAGAACTCACTGCATTAAGCCAGCGTTAGGAAAATGCAGTGTTATCAAGTTGATTGTAATTGAAAACACGTGCAAAGCAGTGTAAGAAACCAGAGTCTTACATAGATTCAAAAGTGAATTAACTGCAGCTTTGGCATAGTAAAAGTAGTGTTTTGATATTTGTTATAACTGAAAACAGGGGCAGCGAGGTCAATGTAGTGAGTATATTGCTTAATTTGGAAAACTGAAGAAACCAGTGCTGTAGCATAGCATTAAGGAAAAGCAGTGTTTTTACATTGATAATGATTGAAAGCCAGTGCATATCAACCAAACAAACTAGTATCTTAGTTAACATTCAAAGTTGAATTAACTTCTGCATTAACAGTGTGTTAATCTAACCCTAACCCTAACAGTAAATCCAATGCAAACCCTAACACTAACACTAACACTTACACTAACATAAACCTAACCCTCCACCTAAACCTAATCTAACATTAACCCTAAACCTAATCCTAAACCTAACCCTAAACCTAACCATAAACAAAAATCATTGATGTGGCTTAGCATTAGTTAAAAGCCGTGTGTTAACATGTGAGTGAAATCTAGTGAATAGCAGTCAAACAAATGATAAAACTATCCCTAACCGTTACCTAACTCAATGCATAAAGCTAACCCGAACCCAAACCCTAACAATAAACTTAACCCTAACCATAACTCTAACCATAAACTTATCCTAACCTTAACCAAACCCTTTCCATAATCCTAAACCTAACTCTCACTCTAACCCTAACCCTAACGTAACGTTTAACCTAACCATATCTCTAACCCTAACAAAAAAAGTAACCCTAACCCTAACCCAAAACACTAACACTAACCCAAACGCTAATCCTAACCCAAATCCTGAAACTAATCCTAACTCTAACCTCTCCCTAACCGTAAACCTAACATTAACACTAACCCTATTATAACACTAACCCTATTATAACACTAACCCTAAGGCTAAACGAAAACCTAAACTTAACGCCAACCCTAACCCTAACCTTAACCCTAACCCAACCCTAACCTCACCCTAACACTAACCCTAACCCTAATCCTAACACTAACCCTAACCCTAACCCTTACCCTTAACTTAACACAATCCTTACCTTAACCCTAACCCTAACCCTAAACCTAATCTCACCCAAATCTTTAAAACTAATCCTTAAAATAACCTTAACCCACACCCTAAGTCTAACCCCAACCTAACTCAAATCCTAAACCTAAACCTAACACAAACCATTACGCGAACCTAAAACCCTAACCCTAACCTAAACCTAACCCTAAACCTAGCCCTAACCCTAAACCTAACCCTAAACCACTGCATTGGCTTAGCATTATGTAAAAACAGTGTGTTCACAAGTGACTGAAAGCAAGTGCATAGCAGCCAAAACCCTAAGCCTAAACCTAACCATAATCCTAATCCTAAAGACAATCCCAAACCCTTAACCTAATCTAAACCTAACGTTA
>JAQZBX010040148.1:0-22769 GCA_029593785.1 Cabassous unicinctus | reverse complement strand
TTTTTTTTTTTTTTTGTGGATCAAACAATATGTTACACAATATATTTAGTTCATAGTAACGCATTCATACAGTATTTGTCCTTTTGTGTCTGACTTGCTTCACTCAGCATAATGTCCTCCAGATTCATCCATGTTGCCATATGCTTTACGACTTCATTTCTTCTCCTATTTATTCTTAGTGACACTTTGTGGCAAAACACTGTAGGGATAAGTTGCTAAAACAAGTCTAGCACGTTTGTCATTATCAGAATTTCAAAATTTTAAAAAAATCACAGAAGCATAATTCATGAGACAGTTTGTGGAGGTTTAAATACAAATAGAAGTATCACGACTTTATTATTATTATTATATTAATCCTACAAGTATTGAGATTACATACCATTCCAGAGTAGGTAAAGATAAGGCAATAAATGTAGACAGGGCATACTGACAACAGATGGCAGCACTTGAACATTAATCTCTGCTTTTCCCCTCGATGTTTGGCAGTGACGCACAGAACTACAAAACGCCAATAAAGGTGGGTAAATTAGACGTCTACATAAAGGTACTACAAATAGTCACATAGTACCAAGATGGCAATGACATAGGGATGTAGCAGCTGCTATAGAGTGTGGTATTGAGAAAGGACAACATGAGGTGAAAGTATCCTGAGGCACAGAGGGTCTGACTTCTTGGAGCTGTAAACATTGTAACAGAAATAGAACTGTAATCCTGAAAATGGGGGTAATCACCAACAATTAGAGCACTGGCACATATAAATTTATGATGCACTTCAGCCACCTCACACAATATAGAGAGAAGTTGAATGAGGTTGTTGTTTTTCTTTTTAAGAAATGAAATTTTATTTTCAAGTGTGGTCCATATTATAAGTTATTGAAAATGAGTATTAGAATAACTATTTTTGCAATTTTTCTTATATCATAATAGTATATGGCTTATAATTGGGAAGGGATTTGAACTAATTTACCATTGTATTATACTGGCAATTTATAAAAGAAGTGGATTCTCTCATTCTGCTATTCCCCATGGACAATAGCAAAAGCTTTAGAGAAAAAGGCATGCAGACTGAAATCTCTTGTGTCTTAGAGTCACTGTAACTCAACTAGAAAAAAAGTGACAATACCTACTTCATAGGCTTTTGTGATGAGCAAAGACATAAAGCAAATAGTGCAATGCCTAACACATAGTAAATACTCCTTAACTGATAGCTATTATTATTATATTGTGGTTCCATGTGTGTACACCTCCCCAACTTCAAATTCCTGAAAATTCATTGCTGACTACATTATCTGTACAGAAGGTGGCTGGGACCTGGGTAGCAGTAGTAATGATGTCCTTGCAAATACTGCAGATGAAAATAAACAATTTTGGAAGGGAGTGAGGAAAGATGCAAGTTTTAGTTTTATATTATTTGTTGCATATTAAAACCTATGTCAAGTTGTCTATTTATACTCAAGGCAAGGATTTCCGTCCTGGTTAGTTCTGCTTAGCTAAGTTTGCTGGAGCCAAAGGAAAATTTTGATTGATGCTAATCAGTCTGCCCTGCAGTATACTCACAGAGCGAACTAAAGCTGTGATTTCTTGCTCCTTGTTGGTGTTAGGAGGGCCACACAGGTTGGGCCTTGGGTGATGTATAATTGGAAGAGTCTGTCCTGACAACAGACCAAGAAAGAGTTTGTCGTCAGCCAGAAAAATATTCCTCTATGCAATGCAGAAGATACAGTTCATACCAGTCTGCTCTAATCAGACTTGTTTCTCCTCCCCTTTCCAGGGCAGGGCTACTCTTGAGGTGAAAGGGAGATGAGAGTGGATCCACTGAATGGTAAAGAGAGTAGTTGCTAAACACTCCCAAAGTTACTTCAGAAATCAAATCAAAGTTATAACTGTGAAGGTTAGTTGCTTCACTAGTCTATAAGCTCCTTTTGAGTAGAGTCATGTCTCTTCTGTTTATGTGCCCCCAATGCCTCAATCAGGTTTGGCATTCAGTATATTTATGAACATATGACTCTCCATAAAGTAGTAGCACTAAACATAGTACTATAATACCTTTGAATGCTTTCCTCCCTTTTATCTTAATATCTGACAGTAAAAGCACTGAGATTAATTTGTGTGTGTGCATATGTATATTTATCTATATATAATGCATATGCACACAATCATTTTGTAGTCCAAGGTATGGTTTCAAAAAGAAGTCACCATGAAAACTATAATGGAAGGTGGAAATAAGCCATCCTCTAGGGATATTCTTTTAAATTGTTTTAACTGAAAGGTCAAGTGCGGGTACACTAACAGTTTTTGAAATAATAAAAACTAATTCCTTCAACACTTTCACCTTTTAAAAATAGTTTTAGAAATGTATGACCTGAAGTGTAATAGGAGTTAATACCATGTGCCAAGCATGGGCGCTAAGCATTTTACCTTATTCCTGAGTGAAGTAAATTTTGGAAACTGAGGATTCGAGGTTAAATATTACAACGATGCAACGGTGCAGCTAGGATATGACAGGATGTAACATTTGAACCCAGGCCTGCCTGCTGTCTTAATCACGAGAAAAGGGTCTCCTATTTATTCAGCAAAACCTGGTCAGCCGCACTCAGTCAATCCAGCGTCCGGCAGTACCCACCCAGTATTTAGGACCTAGTTTACCAAGAAAAGCCAGAGCGGCCATCTACCCCACCCCTCCACCCTAAGCGGGAACTGGAGAGGAAAAGGTAAAACGTGGCCATTGCGCATGCTCACACCGCCATTCCTCGCACTCTTCCCAGTCCCTAGGCGCCTCCGCAGCAACTTTCCCGGGCGATTTTGGAACGACTCCTGCACACAGTGAAGTCAAATGGATAGAAGCCGTTCCTTCCTACGACTTGGTTACCCTTCTATTCCCCGGGCCTTTCCAACTTGGAAGCACACAACACGCGCCTGTTGCTCTGGGACCCAAGCTGGAGCTTGCCAGTCGTCAAGATGGCAGTTGACAGGCGGGACCCGAACAGAGGCCTCTCATAGGCCAACGTCGCTTCATAGCCCCGCCCATTTCGTCCTTTCCCTGCCGCGGCCGCCCGGCTCTTCGCTACGCATGCGCAGCAGGAGCGGGCCGGGAGGTGGGACGGGCTGTGTCTTCCGTGTGCTACCGTCGCGGCCTCAGTTTCGCTGCTCCTGCCGCTCGGTGGCTGCATTGCCGGCGTTGGCCCCGCGAGAGGAAAGGAGTGAGCGACAGAGCGTGCGAGCGCGGGGGTCTGTCCCAGCAGTTTCCCTCGCGCAGGAGTCAGCAGCAGGCGGGGGAGGCCCTCGACGGCGCCATGTCGGCAGGCGGCCCGTGCCCGGCGGGGGCCGGTGGGGGCCCCGGGGGCGCCTCCTGCGCGGTGGGAGTCTCTCCCGGCGGGGTGTCCATGTTCCGATGGCTGGAGGTGCTGGAGAAGGAGTTCGACAAGGCCTTTGTCGATGTGGATCTGCTCCTGGGCGAGATCGATCCGGATCAGGCGGACATCACTTACGAGGGGCGACAGAAGATGACCAGCCTGAGTTCCTGCTTTGCGCAGCTCTGCCACAAAGCCCAGACTGTGTCCCAAATCAACCACAAGCTAGAGGTGAGCTGCGGGCGCTGGCGGGGGCGGCATTCACGCCCAGGCTGCCGGTGGCGTCAGATCCCACTTAACTCACCAGCGAAAAGACCCCCAGGGAACTGCTCCCTGGGACACCTGGGCTTCGAATGTGATGGGAGAATGCGAGTGTGTATGTGTGAAGGAAAGGAGGGCGGTAAGGTAGGGGGAGAATAAAGGGGGGTAAACCGATGTGTGGGTCTCCCGGGGTCCTGTCGTCCACCTATCTAATCCCAGTACCTCAATGAGCTGGAAACGGGAACTAATTATACCAGCCTCCCTTGTTCATTTTACATGAACAACCTAAGACTATTAAGCCCAAAGACTCTGTTATAAGAACACCTCAGCCCACCTTTTGACATTTGAGGTTTGCAGATCTGCTTTCATATTGATGAGCCCAGGTTTGCATATCACCAGACAGGTACAGTCCTAATTATTTTTATTTTAACGATTTCAGATCAGCCTCATTGGTCTCACACAGACATACTATCCCCTGCATGCATGAACTATTTAGGGGGAATTTGATCAAAGCTCTTAGGAAAATTTATTTGAGATCGATATGATAGTATCATTGCCTTTCTCCGTTTACATCCACAGTTGGTCCTTAAATTACAGGCAGATACTTCCAGAGCTCCCTGTGGTCATTCAAATGACTTCTAACATTGAGGTTTATATTTGTATTTTACTGTATTTCCCAAAGTCTTCACCTGGTTTGTTTTTTTGTTGTTGTTGAAGAGAATCTGATTCATTTATCCCTGAATCTACCATTGCAATTTCATGGCACAGAGAATAAGACACTCAACATTATTCTTCCTGAGTGAACAATGATCATTTGCTTAAGTCTCTAATCTGGGGGATGAATATGGGTGGAGTGGTGGAGGTTCCAAAAAAAAAAAAGTCTACCACATTATGCAGACAATTAAGTTAGGACATTATTACAATATTTAAAAATCATGACAGGTTAACATTACATAAAGAGCATTTTTTTAATTAGGCAATTTAAATAAGAGAATGGGTCTTTCATTTTAAATTAGATAAAAATGGGATAATAATGTGCAAAGCTCTTTGAAAATTAGCATTCCTAAGAAATCATCATTGCTATCATTTGTAATAATTGAGAGTGCCCATTGGATCCAAAGCAATATGAATATCATATATGCATCCTCTCATTGCTTAGCGGTCAGCATTCTCTTTCCTATCAGTTAGTCATTTTTTTAAATTGGCATAATTAATATTTGATTAGCATTGATTTGCATATTCATGATTTTCTGGCTCTTTTCCACTGAAAGGACTGTTAATTTCTCCTCTCCTTTTTGAACAGATTGGAATGAAAGTGCTGATATGAAGGTAATCCCTTCTTATTTTAGGTAAACTAAGATGTCTCTTGATTTCTTGATAAGTGGTAATTTCTAGAAGTCAGTTTTTCAGGTAGTGAAATTGCATTTGATGGTTTTTAGAACTAGTACTTTAGCTTTAAATAACAAAGAGCAAGAGTAGCTTTTGCTATATAAGAACTTTCATATCATTTACAAGGATTTATTGAGGATAAACAGCTTTTAAAAGTGAAACAATATCAAATTTATTTTTTAAATGACTTCAGGAAACTAAACATGATGTCAGATTTAAAAATTAATTTTGGAGAAAGGCTCATTCTGTGAGTAGGAGGTGGTTCTTAATTTTTTTAAATCTTTAAACATTTTAGATGAGTATTCAAAGCTGGAATAAGTTAATGCATGCTTTTTTTCCCCCAGAAATTATAATTACATATGCTGACTCCACGTCCTGACTTAAGAGGAGGCATTATTTCTCAAAAAAAGAAATGCTAGCATATCAAAATATGAGCATGTATTTTCAACATGCTTGAAACCCTTAATTTATAGGTCTTAGAAAATAGGGAGGGAAAGACTTAATTTGATTTGTTGTTATGTTTGTTTCCAGTTACAGTTGACTTATCTACCTATGGTATTGATCTTTCCAAATTTAGCAGTTTGTACAGCCTTCATGGAATCAGTTGTGTATTGCTGAGGAGAAAGGGTCATTGCCACAGTGCCTTTCAAAGTAGGACTGCTGCTGTAACCATCTGCAGAATTTCAGAGGTTGCGGCATATGGTGTTATCAATCTTCTGAGGTCTTGATACCTAGAAAAGACTCCCATAGCTTCTTGCCCATTTCTTAGTAAGCAATTGAATTAGTTCTGTTGATTTAAGCATATGGACATTAAAACAGCATTTGAGGCCGGTTCTGGTTTGATGTAATAAATGTGCACCAAAGTTCAATAATTTTAGAAATTAACGCCTTAAACCTTATTGCCACAATAAAATATTTTTATATAATCAAAACACACATATAGTCAGTGTGGGTAATTTATAATATATTTAAATTGGTCTTGAGTATCCTTCCACATTGCCACTTCTACTGTCCTGTCATTATGTCTGTACAAACCAGGTTTAATATTAATCTAGTAATTAGGAAAACTCTTTTCCTGCAAAAAAAAAAAAAAGATTCATATTACAATTCAAAGTTAAATAAAAATGACATCCATGTGACTGCTTCTTGCCATAAGTTATGTTTGGGGAAAAGGGTAGAAGAAGGGGAGGACAGAGAATATCTGTGGTACTATTTCACATTACTCACAGTACTATTTTGAGGTGGTACTATTTCAGATTACTCACATCTCTCTTATACTTCCTCCCTGCTTGAGAACTCCTGCTATGGTGAGCCAGTTGGTGACCGCTGTGCTGGAATCACAGGTACTGATTGAGATAGTAGTAGTAGTTGTAGTAGTAGCAGTAGTTGGTGTGTTGGAGTAGAACAAAGGTTGAGAACCAATGCTTTAGTAAAACTCCCTTCTCTGCCTTGAAATACAATTTTCTGCCTGCTCACCACTTCAAACAATATACTTTCTATCAGATCTTCTTCCTTTCCACAATTGCTGAATCAGTATTTTTTTAAAAAATGATTTACTGTTCACAACCATCAGTAGAGAAACTTTTAAAACTTTGGTCTAGAGCCATTTTGATAACAAACTAATGATGTACTGTACTTGTACTGCTTTAAATTGGTCTTGTTTTTAAACAGGCAGTGAGGCTATTCTGCAACATTGAACTTGAAGTTTAATATTGATCTAGCATATAGTTATTAAGCACCAATTGTGTGCCAGGTGCTATATTAAGCACTAGGGATACAATGGAGAGCAAAACAGATGTAGCCATTGCTGTAGAGGGCTTGGATTTTTTTTTCGGCGGGGGGGGGAATAATAACAAAAATGTGAAACTACAACTTTGATGGGTGCTATGAAGGAAAGATATACAGAGTAATGAGAGTCTATTCTGGAGGGTCAAGGAAGGAAGGCTTCCCTGACAAAATGACATAAAGGATGAGCAGGAATTAATTAGGCTATGAGATATAGAAATATTCAGTTTTCCAGTAGGGGAAGGGCATAGTGTATTTAAAGAACCAGAAAGTTGGCTATTGAAAGCATAAGAAGTGGGATGCAAATTAAGTTTGAACAGGTTGGTAGGGGCCACATGTACATGGTTTTATAGGCCATGCAGTTGATTTGGGGCTTTATCATAACAATGGGAAGCCATTGAAGTGCTTTAAACTAGATAGTAACCTCAGATACAAGGTTAGAATAGTTCATTCTGGCTGTAATATGGAGAAAGTTTGGGAAGATGACAAAAATGTATGCAGGAAGTAAGTTAGGGGGCTCTGATCCTGATCCCATGAGATAATAATAGCCTGGAATAAGATTGTGGAGATGGAAGAATGTGTTGAGAACAAGAGAAACTTGAAAGGTAAAAATTAACAAAATCCAAGGATGGATTGGATTGGAGAGATGAGGGAATTTGGGATGACTCCAAGGTGTCGTCAGTCTAGTGCTGGCAATAATGATAATGATAGCCTTATTGATCCATGTATCCTAAGTCTTCTGCATGTATTGATTCATGTAATTCTCAAAACAGTCAAGTGAGATAGGGTCAGTATTGTTATTCACATTTTGCAGGGATTCAATAAGGGGCCGAACATGGCAGAGCTAGGGAGATCAGTCTCTCCAAAAACAGACATTTATGTCTGGTGGGGAAGGGAGGAGGTAGAGTGAAAAAGCAGGTAGAGAAATTGAGTGGCCGGGTAGATAGCTGGAAATATGGGAGCGTAGGGCTCAAGGGAGGTATTGTTTTCGTTTTGTTTTTAAATGAAAAAATAAACTTGAACAAATTTATAAGCCAGTGTGAAGCATCTAGTTGAGAAGAACTTGAATGTTCTAGAAAAAGAGAATAGTTGATATTGGTAAGATTTCTGAGTGAAGATGAGATCCAAAGTACAGGCAGAGAGACTGGCCTTATGTTGAAAGAAGGACTTATTGTACTTGGAGGTGAGACATGATGAGAGTAGATGATGGGAGGTTGAGGGATTTTTGTGTGATGGCTTTTTTTTTTTTTTCCTCTGTGAAATAAGAGCCAAGGTAGAATGCTGAAGGTAGGTGAGTAAGAGCTTCAGGAGAGTGGAAAAGGTTTGCAGTAGTTGTAGAAGTGTGGGAGAGCCAGTTGGCTAGAGAAATCATGACAGCCAGGCACTGTTGAGGACCTATTTGGAAATGGTTTTCAAAAATTCATTGTGCAACCAGTCTGCCCTGTTGTGTGACTTTGTCCACCAATACTTACCTGTTTAGGTATAAGTACATTCATGAGAGCAATAATTGGGTTCACCCAGTGCTACAGCAGAGGAATTTGCATGTGCTTTACAGGCAAGAATTTGCATGTGCTTTACAGGCAAGAATGTTATTGAATTGAAAATGGTAATAGAGCTGAAGAAAAGGAGATACATTGAAGATTAAGGAAGTAGATAGGACAAGATTTCACATTACTTAAATGAAGAGGGTGAGGGAGAAGGGTTAAAGAAGTCACCAGGTTTCTGTTTGGGAAATGTATTGATTGATACCTGTAGTGGATTGAATAATATCCCCCCAAAATTCATGTCTATCTGGAACCTCAGAATGTGATCTTATTTGGAAAAAGGGTCTTTGCAGATGTAATTAAGGTAGGGATCTAGATGATATCATATTAGATTAGGGTGCACCCTAAATCCGATTAGAGTGTCCTTATGAGAGACAGAAAAGGAGACACAGAGAAGGCGGCGGTGCAAAGATGGAGGCAGAGATGCGCCTACAAGCCAAGAAACATTGAGGATTGCCAACAACCACCAGAGGCATGGAACGGTTTCTCCCTCAGAGCCTCCAGGAGGAACCAACCCTGTGACACCTTGATTTTGGACTTCTGACTTCCTGAACTGTGAGAGAATAAATTTCTCTTGCTTTAAGCCACCCAGTTTGTAGTAGTTTGTTCTGGCAGTCCCAGGAAACTACTTCAGTACCGTTTGCTGAAGTCAGGAATCCAGGGACAGACAGGTCTGGTGGGAAAGATAATGAATTCGGTTTATGACACTGCATAGTTAAGGCCCTCATCCTTTTTCACAGAGTCCTAACATTGTCTCCTAATTGCTTGTCTGACCACCCTCCAAACCATCCTTTTGTTGCCCAAATCATTCTAAAATGATTCATCTTAATGGTTTATGTCTAAAAGGGCGTATCTGATTCTATCACTCTTCTATACACCCCTAATTACCTATTGATTAAAATTCCTTTTCTTTAGCATGGTCATCAGTGCCTAGCCTACTTGTCTTTCCTTATCACCTGTCACCCCTTCTTAGCTGCTTTTGCCTCAATAAAACTGATCTATCTGCAGTTCTCTAACTAGGCTTGGCTCTTTCATGGCCTCTCTACTTTGGAATAGGCTTTTGCATCTAATGCCTTCTCTATCTCCTTTGTGCTATCAAACACCCACTCATCTTTCAAGACTCTCCTTACATCACCCTTCTCTGTGACAGCTTCCCTCACTCTGCTGTCTTTCTGCTCCCCTAAGGCAGAGTCTGTAATAACAGCTTGTGCTGTCAGACTTGTTACTTGTTAACATTGTACTGTACTTAGTGGTTGCCACATCTCTCTAGATTGTAAGCCCTTTGACGGTTGAGACTTTGTCTTAGGTCAGATATTCAGAACTGTCAAATGCTTTGTGAAATCCAACTTTAGGAGGTAGTGTTATCTCTTTGTGAACCCATTTTGGCTCCTAGGAGTTGTTTTGTTTTGTTTTGTTCTCCTTAGTTGAGTGTCGAGTAATTCCTTTTAGTATCAGGTCCACTTATATGTGGATTTCAAATTGGTGTTTGGCCCCTTTTTAAAATTGGAAATTTGGAACCCAAACATTAAACACCAACCTTTCAGACTTACATCCCTATATCACCTGCCACAGGTTTTCATATCTCAGACTTTTCCCTTTCTCCGTTCCATAGATTAGCAGATCTCTATTCAACACTCAGGTAAACTTCTTTCTGACTATCCCCTTTCACCTCTTCTTGAATTCATATATCACACATGCCTCTATAATATTTCTTACCATACTCTGTGTCATAATTGGAAACATATTTTTTGTCTCTGCCTTCTCTACTATACTATGATCTTCTTAAGGGCAGAATCTATGTCTTATTCATCTTTTTGTCTCCAGATCCTGGTATACAGTGTATACTCAATAAATGTTTATTAGAATGAATGAATGATTTGAAACACCCCTAGTGTTCTGCCATGAATCTTCAAAGATTATGAACAATCCTTGTGTAATAAAAGCTTCATGAAAGCTGGGATGGTGTCTGTCTTGTTGACTCTATATCCATGGTCTCTAACACATGCCCACCACATTACTGAATGAATGAATCTGCAGGTTCATTTATTCCACTGGTATGTAGTTCACAAGGATATGAAATGTAAGTTAGTATTTCACAGAATTCCATTTAAAGAAAAATTTGAAACTGTCATTAAAAATACCTTTTAAACTTAATTGTAAAAGAGTATTGGGTATGGACATAATGTACTTGTGACATTCCTAAAATACTGGGTAGGTAGGTTCTCCTCCCTGCCTTACCTCCAGTTTGATCATAGAAGTACTGAGTTTTTTGACATTAAAACAAATATTTTATATTGCTCAGAACTTCATTTTGAGGTTTAAGCATAGTACTTTAACTTTCAAAAATACATGTCAAATTTACTTGTTTCCATTTCAAACCTCCAATCCTAGTTCAACTACTATTGACTCTTATATTACACACAGCTTCCTTTTTTAAAACTTAAATTTGATTCTGTTATTCTGCTTAAAATTCTGCAATTACACTTTGAATAAAATTCAGACTTCTTCTTATGGCCCACAAAGTTCTGCATTATCTGACCCCTAGAATCTCTCCAGTTTCATATGTTACCATTCTTTCCCCTTACCCTATGTTGTCCAGTGACATTGGCCTTCTTTCAGAAACACTAAGATAGTGGTTCTCAAACTTTTTGGTCTGAGGAAACCTTTTACACGCTTAGAAATTATTGAGGACCCCAATTAGCTTTTTTTTACGTGGGATGGATGGAGATACATTTATATATATATGTGTCAATGTTTACTGTATATAGAATTGAAAACAGAAATTTTAAATATTAATCATTGCATTATTTAAAAGTGCAACATAAACCCATTACATAGTAACATAAATACATTAAAAAAAATTGAATGAGAAGGATAGCATTGTTTTACATGTGTTCAAATCTCTTTAATTTCTGGCTTAATAAAAGATAGCTGGATTCTCACACCTGCTTCTGTTGTGATACGTTGTTTTCGTTAAAGTATATGAAGAGGGAAGCAGATGTCTCAAGCGATTGGGCTCCCGCCTACCACATGGGAGGTCCTGGGTTTGGTTCCTGGTGCTTCCTAGAGAGGACGAGCAGGACAGTGAGCTGGTGCAATGGGCAGGCTTGGCGAGCTGACGCAACAAGATGATGCAAACAAGGAGACACAAAGAGGAAACACAATGAGAGACACAACAAAACAGGGAGCTGAGGTAGCTCAAGCAACTGAATGCCTCTCTCCCACATGGTAAGTCCAGGTTCAGTTCCTGGTGCCTCCTAAAGAGAAGACAGCAGATACAGAGAGCACACAGCAAATGGACACAGACAGCAGACAGCGCAAAACAACAAGGGGTGGGGGGAGTAAATAAATAAAATAAATCTTAAAAAAATGAAAAGTATATGAAGAAAATCTGACCTTGCAGATATGTATGGTTGGATAAGTAAGGAGTATTTTTAATAGCCTTTCAGATCATTGTGGATATTATTTGATAGTAAAAGTTGGCAAGTAGTAGGTTCTTAAAGGTTAGTTGCAATGGGGAATCTGAAACTATATAAATGAACTTTTTGGACACTTGTTACATTAAAATACATTGGACTGTCTTGCCCTTTGAATGGATCATTTACTCAGGCATGATTTTGTAGCATCATGCATTGATCATTTTGAATATACTTGGTTCATGGATATGGTTCATGGATATGGTGGATTGAATTGTATACACCAATTTGGTGATGGTCTTGGTCCATGTTCTGGTGGGTATTGACCTATTGTAAATAAGATATCTTCAAGATGTTACGTCAGTTAAGGTGTGGTATGGTCCAACTGAATCAGGTTGGGCTTTAATCTGGATTGTTGGGAGTCCTTTATAAGCAGAGTGAAAAGTTAGTTGGAGAGAGTGAGAAGCCATGGAAGCAACCAGAAGCAGAAAGTCAGTGGAACCTTGGGGAAAAAGGAGAAGACATCATCATGTGCATTGCCATGTGACAGAAAAGCCAAGGAACTGCAAATATTGCTGGAGGAAGCAAGCCTTCTAGTCTCTGAAACTGTGAGCCAATAAATTCCCATTGTTAAGCCAACCCATTTTATGGTATTTATTTTAGCAGCTAGGAAATGAAAACAATGGGATTATGCAGATCATCCAAATATTGACACATTTCATTATAGTATCAAAACACCACATTTGATAATATCACCAATCTCATCAGAAAAATCTTTAAGTATTAGGAGGCTGTCAAGCTCATGGTGATGGATTGAAGTTTTCCAAAATTCTAATTTGTACTTGAAAGCTCAAATTTTTATTGTTGGCAACAAATTCTGTCAGTTGTTTTCTTTGATTGGATTACCTGTTAAGATTGACTTAGGGCTTTATTTTTTACATTTAATATTTGCAAATATAAACAATAATTTTAAAAAAGAAAATGCAGTTGAATGAAAACATACATTTCTCATTTAAATGTACTGGATACATACAAATTTTTTTAAAAATCATACAATATGTTACACAATGTATTTGGTTCATAGTAACACAGTCATACAGTATTTGTCCTTTTGTGTCTGGCTTGCTTCACTCAACATAATGTCCTCCAGGTTCATCCATGTTGTCATGTATTTATAACTTCATATTCTTCTTACAGCTGCATAATAGTCCATCATTTGAATACACCACTGAATACATCATCAGTTGATGAACACCTGGGTTTCCAGCTTTTTGCAATCATGAATAACACTGCTCTGAGCATAGGTGTGCAGATGTCTGTTCATGTCACTGCTCTCAGTTCTTCTGGGTATATATCCAGTAGTGGTATTGCCAAGTCACGTGGCAAGTCTAAATTCAACTTCTTTAGGAACTGCCAAGCAGTCCTCCATAGTGGCTATACCATTCTACATTCCCACCAACAGTGAATAAGTGTTCCTCTATCTCCACATCCTTTCCAACACTTGTAGTTCTCTGTTTTTTTAATAGTGGCCATTCTGATAGGTGTGAAATGATATCTCATTGTAGTTTTGATTTGCATTTCCCTAATCATTAGTGATGCTGAGCATTTTTTCATGTGTTTTTTTGCCATTTGTATTTCTTCTTAGGACAAATGTCCATTCAAGTCTTTTGCCCATTTTTTAATTGGGTCGTTTGTCCTTTTATTGTTGAGTTGTATCATCTCTTTATATATCCTGAATATTAAACCCTTATCAGACATGTAATTTCCAAATATTTTTTCCCATTGCGTCGGCTGCCTTTTTACCCTTTTGACAAAGTCCTGTGAGGTGTGAAAGTGTTTAATTTTGAGGAGGTCCCATTTATCTATTTTTTCTTTTGTTGCATGTGCTTTGGGTGTAAGGTCCAAGAAACCACCACCTACTACAAGGTCTTGAAGATGTTTCCCTACATTTTCTTCTAGTAGTTTTATTGCCCTGTCTTTTATATTTAGGTCTTTGATCCATTTTGAGTTGATTCTTGTGTAGGGGGTGAGATAGGGGTCTTCTTTCATACTTTTGGTTATAGGTATTCAGTTCTTCCAGCACCGTTTGTTGAAGAGACTGTTTTGTCCCATTAACGTGTACTTGGTAGGTTTGTGAAAAATCAGTTGACCATATAGGTGAGGGTTTATTTCTGGATTCTGAATTCTATTCCACTGATCGATGTGTCTATCTTTATGCCAGTACCATGCTGTTTTGACCACTGTAGCTCTGTAATATGTTTCAAGGTCAGGCAGTGAAATTCCTCCCATGTCGCTCTTCTTTTTCAGAATGCTTTTGTCTATTTGGGTGCACTTTCCCTTCCAAATGAATTTGGTAATTGCCTTTTCTAATTCTGTAAAATAGGCTGTTGGAATTTTGATTGGTATTGCATTGAATCTACAAATCAGTTTGGGTAGGAGGGCTTTTTTTGATTCAACATGTCAGTATGGCGTGACTCAGGTTGAGCCCCCACCCCCTTGGTGGGTCTGATATAAGTGGACACTCACTCAAGAAGGCACATAGAGGAGAGAACTGTCATTTTGATCCTGCCATGTGACAGAAAGGAGAAGGTTCAAACAGCTAAAGCCCTGGGGAGAGATGGACCATTTGCCTGACAGGTTACAGCTTGACCTTGGGAAGAGAGCCGAGACTGATACAGGAAGCCCTGAGAGACAAGCCCTATGCCAGCCTGCAGCTGAGATTGGGAAGAATCTGGGCCCACGGAGCCTCAAGAGGAAGAGTAAGGACCAGAGGGGAAGGCTGAAGCCCTGCAGAGATTGCTGGCCATCTTGCTTCAACATGTGGCAGGTGACTTTTGAGTTAGACTTTCCACAGCCTTGGGAGTGTAAGTTTTTACCCCAAATAAATACCCTTTATAAAGGCCAACAGATTTATGGTACTTTGCATCAGCACCCCTTTGGCTGACTGATACAGGCACAGTCTTATGTTTTAGAATTGACTTTCTGAGATCTTAGATATTGTGAGCAAGAAAGCGAAATAAAGGGAGATTCTTTATAAAATGAGGCTGTAAAATTAAATGATCTCTAAGGCTTCTCATATTTCGAAGGAGTAAAAGAAAAGGAAATTAATGGGTCAAAATGCTTTCATTACTTACATTATTCCCTTAATTTTATCATAGAACAGGCCATGTGAGGAATGGTTCTTCCTCCCTTGTCTATCAGTAGTTTAGAATCCTTTATATAAGAATTTCTGGGATATATTCTTTTAAAAAGTTAGTTCTAGGATAAAAGACAGTCTAACTAGATAAAATGGTATTTCTTTCTTTTATAAGACAAAAATTATATAGTCTATAACAGTTCTTCTATTAATAGGAAGCTCAGTATTAAATTCAGTATAATAGGTCAGTATTTTTTATAGTGATAGCCTACCATCTCTGTATGGTTTTTATTTTCTTACATTTGTTTTATTGACCATATGGACTTTAAAAGTCTTTTGGGAAGTTTTTGGATGTAGATGATAAATTTTACATATTGGCATTAAATGGTGTAATGGCTAGAGATTTAAATTCCAGCTGTACCTTTCAATCTTAATTGCATTTTCAAATGTAAAGACCACACAGGCATTTAAAAGCATAATTTCTTTTTAGTGAACACCTTTTGTACACATACTTTATAAAACAAAGGTATAGAAGCATTCATTCATGGATGCTAGATAATACTGACATCTTTATCAGCACTTTCTATTCTGTGGTTCATTACAGTTAAACTGCTCTTTGGAGTCAGTTTATTTTTTTTGTTTTAATTGCAATGCAATTCTGCTTTTTAACCACCCTGAGTTAGGCCACATACACAGTTTTAGGGCACAAGTTCACAGGTTAAGAGCTAAGGGTTGGCCTTTCTGGCTTAGCCAGCTCAACCCTGAGTCATTTCACTAGCATAAACTATCAGGTGTGGTCCAGTGGACCTACTGTGAGTAACAGAGACACTCCTCTTACTGATTGCAAGGATTTAGAAGTTACCCCACTATAGCGAGGACAAAGGCCAGACCCCTTCGGAGGCCAAATTTCTTACAGCTTGGAGAATGTGTGCTTGGGTGTGCATGTGTGTCTGTGCCTGCAAATGTGCTTGTTTGCATGCCTTTGCGTGTGCTTGTGTTCATGTGTGTGTATGCACGAGTTCTGGTGCTTTTGCATGTGAAAGTGTGTAGTAGGAGGTGCTATTCAGAATATCTTGTTAAGAGCATGTTCTAGTTCTGAGATTTGGGGATGTGATCTCATTTAGAGCTCATGGACTGATTCTTCATCTTTCTTCCTATTACTGCCAGAATTACAAAAGATATCAGGAGGTCAGAGTTTTAATCCCATCACTCTCTAATTTGTGGCATATAATCTCTTTGGGCCTCAGTTTCTTTGTGTGCAAAATGAAGATGTTTTACTAGATTTTTTTTTTAGGTTCTTAGCACAGAACTTCTAGAACGTTATCAAAAGAGCTGTATGGCAAGCCAAAATTAATGAGTGAGCTGGATCCAAGTTTTCTGCTATGAAAATTGTTGTCCACTGGTTTCTTGGCTTTAGTTTGATCCTCTCCACAAACAAGAGGTTTTTGAGGGGTGTATAAGGTAAAGTAACTGGTATTTTTATCCAAAGACAGTTAAAGAAACAAAAACTAACTTACACTTAGGAAAAGAAAGTGCAGTTGTTACGTATTTTTAGAAGATAGGAAATAATATTAGATGTATGTTTTAGTTTCCTATGCTGCTTAAAACAATATTCCAAAAAAATGGCTTGGCTTTTAACAATGGGAATTTATTAGCTTACAGTTTTGAGGCTAAGAAAAATGTCCAAATCAAGGCAATGTTTTCTTCCTGAAGACTGGTTTTGGCGATCCTTGTGTCCTGTGGCACACGACAGGACACGTGGCTGCATCTGCTGGTCTCCCTTCTCTTCTGAGTTTCCTTGATTTCACTTTCTTGATTCTGTGGCTTTCTCCTTCTCTGTCTGAATTTCATTCTTTTATAAAGGACTCCAGTAATAGGATTAAGACCCATCCTGAATGAGGTGGGGAACACCTTAACTGAGGTAGCTGCATGAAAAGATCCCACTTACAGTGAGTCCACACCCACGGGAAGGAATTGACTTTTTTGGATGTGCAGACCAGTTTCAAACTACCACAATGTATATCTTTATATTTTTATTTCTAATTTAATTTATAATTACATAATGTGTAGTTATGTGTTATATTTTGAAGAAGTATATTAGGAAGGGAATTACCTTGGTGGAAAGTTTGGATATTTTGAAAGAAAATGAGAAATAGAATAGGAATGATTGTATTTAATTCAAATGAATGGTGGCCATAACTCTATAATGTCATTTGGGTAAGCTGCCTCTCCATGTATCTTTACCGTTCTAGGGAATACTTCATTCCTACTTTGTGTAGTATGCCTAGAATTTTTATCTCGTCTCCCACCTCCAATCCAGCCTGATACTGGTGGTCCACAGACACACTTAGAGAATCACTGCTTTAGAATATCTCACCTGTGATTGATTTAATGGTTTGGATCAAGTGAAGGCCATGGTCTTAAGTCCAAGACACCCTTCTAGAATGAGATAATTTCATCCTTAATGAGTCCTAGGGATAGAATGTCTTGGCCAATTATATTTTATGGTAAATGAGAACCTTTGTGATCAAATATAGGAAAATGAAAAGATTGTATATCAAAGTCTTTATGTTATATAGTCTGTTTTAGATTTTCTTAACATTTTTTGGATATCACTTGAATACTTTTTAGGGTTGAAGGTTGAAATCAGCTGTTTCTTTTTAACTTTAACTCTTCAGTAGTTGTACTGTGGCCTGGATAAGACAGTGAGGTGGGAGGTATGTAGGCTTCTTTTGTGGTCAAGCTAGTTTTGAATCAGTTACTTACTCCCTGTGTGATCTTGGGCAAGTGGCTTAAACTCTGACTTCCAGTTTCCTTAACTATGAAAAGAAGGTTGGGGGAGGGAGGATGAAAATAATTAAAGATAATATATAGCATGTGTGCCTGCCATATGGTAGGTGGGTGCTTGCTCTGTGATAGTTGTGAATATTGTTAGTAAGTTAAACATATGTACTGTTGCTATAGAAACTAATTTTTCTTTATGGCTACTTGCTTGATAACACTGCCATTTTCTTGCCCTGGAAGCAGAAGAATTGGGTTTAAGTGTTGTTCTTCCACTGAAAGCTGGATAGCCCTAAAAACAAAAGCAGGCTGCTTCTTCTAGTTTTCATTTTTTATATATTAATTGTCATAATAATAGTCTCTATGTTCTCTAAAATTCCTTTCAGTTCTAAATTTCTCTTATATTAAAGGGGTAACCATTAAATAAAATATAGAAATTTCTAAATTTGGCATGTAAACGTTAACCATTGACTAACATTTCTGGGCAGCTAAACTGTTTACATCACAGATAAGAAAGTTACTTTAATAATACTAAATTTAGAGTAAATTTGAAAGACTTTTCTTGCTCCAAAAAATAAAACTGAGGTTTGAATTTTGATACTACCCACATCCCCTCTTTTGAAAGAATTCTTTTACAAATTAAAATTGAGCAACCTCTTGAGAAATTATATTTCATTTAATGAAGAATCTTTGTTAATAAAAGGCCACTTTTAAAAGACCTTGTTTCCCTTGCTTTTTTAGAATCCAATTTTTTTTCTGATTTGGATTGTTTGAATAATGGTCTGCCAAATTAATGAATATCACTTATACCTGTTTACCTTCTTTTTTTAACTCCAGAAATTTTATTAATTTAATAAGTTCGGTGACTCATGATTTAAAAGACAGATCATAGTGGGACAACCAGACATTATATGTCTATTGAAACATACAGTATCACCTATGTTGTGTTCTTGCCAAAAAGGTTTAAGTGACTCTAATTAAACCTTTAGATCTAACTTCCAGCCTATGGAAAATATAGGGACTGGAGGAACATATTAGACTAGCATCACAAAGAAACAATAAGACAAGTTCAGAATGAAAGTCAATGTAATAAAAACAAAAAAGAAGAAGGGAGGGTTGTTATAAATTAAATACTGGAATTCAAACCATTTCTGGGTATGGTAACTTTGGCATAAGCTACATACTGCTAAAAAAAAGTGCACATATTATGTAAATGTTTATTTTCCTTTTGCGAATATTTTGTTTCAAAGACCGTAAAACCCTATAGGTGTTTTTCTGACTAACAAGGACTTTCTAGACTTACTTGCACTTTCAAGGAGCAATCTTCCAGGTGTATTGAACATTGTGTAGTATTAGGTGAATTAAAATGTTTATCATTGCTTTTGGTGGACAGGTTGTTAAATTAACAAAAATCTGTAGACACTTATCGAGCAGGTAATTTTTTTTTCTCCCTAAGTTTTTTAAGTTAGGATTTATGAAAGGTATTGTGTAGAAACTATAACTTACATACCCTTCAGGAAGGCAATGGAAATGAAGTTCTGCTTTATTTATTCTCGTATAGAAGTTTATTATATTTAAAGAACATCAACTACTAATATTACAGTTACTTTTAGCATTTAAATCTTAGTGAAATTTGTTACTGCTTTAGATTCATCATAAAAGGGCTAGACCTGCACTGTCCAGTACAGTAGC
This sequence comes from Cabassous unicinctus, assembly GCA_029593785.1. Classification (NCBI taxonomy): domain Eukaryota; kingdom Metazoa; phylum Chordata; class Mammalia; order Cingulata; family Chlamyphoridae; genus Cabassous; species Cabassous unicinctus. The sequence continues at coordinate 3,415 of JAQZBX010040148.1, read as the reverse complement.
CCCATGTGGCTATTGACTACTTGAAATGTGGCTAGTCCAAGTTGAAATGTGCTGTAAGTGTAAAATACACAATGGACTTCAAAGACTTAGTACAAAAAAAGAATATGGTATCTCATTGTTTTAGTTTGCTAGGCTGCTGAAAGCAGACACCATGAAATGGGTTGGTTTTTAACAGTGGAAATTTATTAGGCTGAGAAAAATGTCCAAATCAAGTCATCATCAAGGCATTGCTTTCTTCCTGAAGACCGGCTTTTGGTGATCCTTGGGTCCTCTGTCACATGGCAAGGCACTTGGTGGCACCAGCTGGTTTCTCCTTTCTTTTCTGGGTTTCCTTTCTTTCAGCTTCTTGCTTCTGTGGCTCTCTCTCTCTCTCTCTCTGTTCATTCTATTTATAAAGGACTCCAGTAAGAGGATTCAGACCCATCCTGAATGAGGTGGGTCACACCATACCTGAAGTAGCCTCATCAAAAGGCCCTACTTACAATGGGTCCACATCTACAGGAATGGATTAAATTTAAGAACATGCCTTTCTGCAGTACATACGACTTCAAACTACCACACTCATTTATACTTGTTTTATATTGATTATATGTTTAAATGTTAATATTTTAGATGTGTTTGGATAAGCAGAATATATTATTAAAATTAATTTTACCTGTTTTTTTTTAATGTGACCCACTAGTATTATTCTTTTCTATTCTATTCTATTGGACAGTACTGGGCTAGAGTATCAAAGCAATGATATTTTACAATGAAAATATGTGCTGAGGACTTCTGGTCTGAGGAAGATCATGATGAAGGCATAGTTTTTAATTTTCTAATAAATCTTTTCCAAAAACAGACACTAAATAGAATCACAAAAGAAAAAACGTAATGACAGCCTGTTCAAACCCTCACAACCCCCAAAGTATGGGCAGTTGGGGTAGCAGGACTCACATAAGTCTCATGTGGATAAGCAGCTGTGTGGTAGAAGGAATAGGAAGGGTGGGAGCCAGAAACATAGACGTTACTAACATATCCCCCAATGAGCAAGGAGGTAAGTCTACCACTGTCAAAACTGTCTCCATATTGGTTGCTGGTGAAGGCAAAACAGACCATGGGGACACAATAGGAAGCTGCAGGAAGATTAGGAAGTGCTGGGGTGTACTGTAAGAATCACAGACATTTCCAACAAAAACTGCTTTTGACAAGGACAGCATCTTATTCTGAAGAAACATTATTAGAAGTAGATTTCAAATTGAACAGGGCAGAAGCATGAAATTTGAAGGAAAGAGAAAGTTTGTGTTCAAGTTAGGGAAGAACACATAGGAAGTAGATTTATTCACAGTAAAGGCCATGATTTTAGAGACTTCACTTTAAGAGCAGAGGACATGATCTCTGCCCCTACTGAAACTAGGAAAGCTACCCAGGCTTACCTCCACTCCATCCATGGAAGCCTCCTCCTAAATGAAAACCCATACCATTTACATGACCACAAAGTAGATGAAAACTGTAAATGTGTTACAAAATAAGCTGAAAGAAATTAATAATATTACTGAACTATGAATAAAACAGCATAATTCAGAAGTAGGAAACTCAGAAATAAAAGAATAAATAAAATGAAAAGTATGTTTGCAGGACTCTAGAAAAGAATTAGGAATAATTAATTTCAGAATGAAAATGAAACTCAAGGAAACATTAAAAAAAAATAGGAATTACACAGTAATTACAGCAAGAAATGGGGACATAACTTAAAAAGAATTTGAGGGAAGCGGATGTGGCTCAATCGATAGGGCTCCCGTTTACCATATGGGAGACCCCGGGTTCGCTTCCCAGGGCCTCCTGGTGAAGGCAAGCCAGCCTGCGCGGCGCGGTGAGCTGACGCAGCAGGACAACCCAACAAAGGGAAACAAGCAGACACAGAAAAACACACAGCAAATGGACACAGTGAGCACAAGCAGCAGGGGAGGATAAATAAATAAATAAAATCTTTAAAAAAAAGAATTTGAAAGAAAATTATAAATATTAAAGGTAGGGAAAGAGTAGTTAATATTGGTATAAGTGGAGTCTCTGAAGAAGCATGAAACAAAACAAATGCTTAAAATTACTGTCAACAAACTTTCCTGCAATAGCACAAGGTTAAATCTGCATATTGAAAACCACGTATGGACCTAGAATAATTAACACCAAGATATATTATAGGGACTTCCGGGAAGATGGCGGACTAGTAAGACATGGGAATCGCTTCTCCAGAAAAATAGCTAGAGGACAGGCTGAAACAGCCCTGAAATAGATCTTCTAGGGTTTAGGACAGCAGGTGAAGGCTGCACACCACCCAGAGGAGAGAGGGACAAAAGAGGGAAATCGCAACGACAGAACCATGAGTTGGAACCAGCAGCAGCTGCTGCTGCCGACACCCTCCCCCACACTCTTTAGAATTCTCGGGCCTCTGGATCTGCGACTACAGACAAAGGGGGCTCCAGGGATCTACCACTCCCTGAAAGGGGAAAGAGAGGGACACAGCCTTAGGCTGACTCAGGTTCTCACCCATAAATTTGGGCTGCGGAGCCCCACAGACCCTTCTACATGGTGGTTTGCCCTGGGAAAGGACTGGAGAAATCTGACCCTCACTACCTCCCTCTCTTCTAGTCTGGACTAATTGTTGGGACTCCACAGGAGAAGGGAGAGAGAGCCTGGGGCTGACCTTGCCTTTGACTTACAGGTTTGGTCTGCCCTGTCCCAAGAGCCCTTCCAGGCTGGGTGGGGCTGCGCCATTGTCTGCCCTGGAGCCTGCAAGGGGCTAAAGATACACAAACCTCCCAATCTCCTCCTCTACTAACAGGGACTGATTGTTGAGGATTCAGAGGGGAGTGGTAATATTTCCTAGCTGGGAAAAGGGAGGGGGCTACCAGAGAAGACTGGAGAACTGTCTCAGAAAGTTTGAAATACAAGGCTCTTAGCCCCCAAACAGGAAGCTCTATCACATTGATCTGGTCTGTGTCACAACAAATACACTCTGACCAGGCATTGAATTGAGAGCTGCCAACGAGCGCCATCTCCTGGCAGACCAAGGAACTGCACATAAGAAAATGAAAAATAAATAGGAGAGGCTTTTCCTGGCCTCTATAGCCTCCCTGGCCAAGGCCCTAGGAAACAACTCTACAACCAATTACTGGGTCCAGTGCCCAGTTTTGAGCAACCAGCAGGACAATCCTAACAATCCAGGTTGAGCCAAAAATCAAAGAGCTGTGGTAACTCACAGCCTCCTGCCACAAAAACCCTATAAAAGAGAAAGAGATAGAGCATCTAAGTAAAATACAACCTAACCAGATGACTAAACACCAGCAAAAAATAATGAGCCATACTAAGGAAATAGAAGACATGGCCCAAGAAACGGAATACATCAAAGTCCCGGAAGAGATACAGAATTTGAGAA
>JAQZBX010040147.1:0-17115 GCA_029593785.1 Cabassous unicinctus | reverse complement strand
ATCTTCAGAGATTGGATATTCGTGACTGCACCCTTTAAAAAAGATATTTAGGCTGGTGATTTTTAAGTGTGTTTTTGTGTGTGTGTCTTTGCATGTTTATTTACATTAATAAAAGCATGTTGCAATTAAAGTAAACACATTAAATGAGAATACATTTTCACATACAATATTAAGGACATAAATTATTATTTATTAGAAATTCAATTTAATTGTAAAGTATTTTTCTTAGAACTCCTAGGAAAAGATTATGCTTTAAGCCTTCTCATGATGTCATGAGCCCAAAATTTTCTCCCACAAATATTTTTATAATTTTCCTATGGTCCTGATTCATATGTGTTCTGAAGCAAATCCCTCTAGTTGTTCTCTCCTCCACCTAATCATCTAAGCACATCATTATCTCTACTGTTGCCAAAATGGCTGTGTTAGCAAGTATCCCTGTGTTCAGCTGGGACTGTACAGAGAAGATTTCTTTCCTCAGAGAAGATTCTGGCCTCTTTTATATTGTTTTCCCTGCAACTCAAAAGCAGGAATAGGTCTAATTTGTCTGGTTATTTTGAGAACAAGAAGTAAACTATGTCTGGTATCTAGAAGAAACTCAGTTAAGGCTGGCTTTAAAGATGGGGCTAGTGATTATCACTAAGGCTAAAACTTATTTTGATTCTAAGATTTATTTCTTTGTTTTGAGTCAGTCAGTTCATTCACATATTTTGATTAGGATTTTGTTATTCCTAAATCTGATGCATGTTTACAAAGTCTGAAATGTTTAGTTGACAGAATAGGTACTACATCCAATATTGGATAGGGTTAAGGATGCTTTACATCCTTGGTTAAGTTTATTCCTAAATATTTGATTCTTTTAGTTGCTATTGTAAATGGAATTTTTTCCTGACTTCCACCTCAGATTTCACGTTACAATTGTAGAGAAACACCACTGATTTTTGCATATTGATCTTGACACTCTACTGAAATCGTTTATCAGGTCTAGCAGCTTTGTTGTAGATTTTTCGGGACTTTCTAGATATAGGATCAGATCATCTGAGAATAGTGAAAGTTTTACTTCTTCCTTTCCAATTTGGTTGCCTTTTATTTCTTTTTCTTGCCTGATTGCTCTAGCTAGAACCTCTAGCACTATATTGAACAACAGTGGTGACAATGGGCATCCTTGTCTTGTCCCTGATCTCAATGGGAAAGCTTTCAATCTTTCACCATTGAGTACAATGTTAGCTGCAGGTTTTTCATATATGACCTTTATCATGTTGAGAAAATTTCCTTCAATTCCTATATTTTGTAATATTTTTATTAAGAAAGGATGCTGTATTTTGTCAAATGCCTTTTCTGCGTCAAACGATAAGATCATGTGATTTTTCTTCTTTGATTTATTAATGTGGTGTATTATGCTGACTGATTTTCTTGTATTGAACCACCCTTGCATGCCTGGTATAAAACCCACTTGATCATGATGAATAATTCTTTTAATGTGTTGTTGGATTCGATTAGCAAGTATTTTATTGAGGATTTCTGCGTCTCTATTCATTAGAGACATGGGTCTGCAATTTTCTTTTTTCATAATATCTTTATCTGGCTTTCGTATTAGGGTGATATTGGCTTCAAAGAATGAGTATGGTAGTGCTCCTTCTTGTTCAATTTTCTGGAAAAGTTTGAGTAAGATTGGTATTAAATCTTCTTTGAATGCTTGGTAGAACTCACCTGTGAAACCATTTGGTCCTGGGCTTTTCATTTTGGGGAGCTGTTTGATGACTGTTTCAATCTCTTTACTTGTGATTGGTTTGTTGAGGTCTTCTATTTCTTCTAGGGTCAGTGTCAATTGTTTGTTCCTAGGAATTCTTTCATTTCCTCTACATTGTCTAGTTTTTTGGCATAAAGTTGTTTATAGTATCCTCTTATGAGCTCTCTTATTTCTGTGGGGTCACTAGTAATGTTTCATTTTTCATTTTTTATTTCATTTATTTGCATCTTCTCTCTTTTTTCCTTATTCCCTCTAGTTAAGATTTTGTGGATTTTGTTAATCTTCTCGAAGAACCAACTTTTGATTTTGTTCTCAGTTTCATTTATTTCTGCTCTGATCTTTGTTATTTCATTCTTTCTACTTGCTTTGGGATTAGTTGCTGTTCTTTTTTTTGTTCCTCCAGGTGTGTAGTTAGGTCATTGATTTTAGCTCTTTCTTCTTTTTTAATATAAGCATTGAGGGCTATAAATTTTCCTCTCAACACTGCCTTCACTGCATCCCATAGGATCTGATATGTTGTGATCTCATTGCCATTCGTTTCAAGATATTTACTGATTTCTCTTGAAATTTCTCCTTTGACCCACTGATTATTTAAGAGTATGTTGTTTAATCTCCATATATATGCGAAATTTCCCTTTTTCTGCTGCTTGTTGATTTCCAACTTTATTCCATTTTGATCAGAGAAAGTGCTTTGTATAATTTCAATTTTGTTGAATTTATTGAGATCTGCTTTGCAACACAACATATAGTCTATCCTGGAGAGAGATCCATGAGAATTTGAAAAGAATGTATGTCGCTGTTTTGGGTTGCAGTGCTCTGTATATGTCTATTAGGTTTAGTTAATTTATCATATTATTCAAGCTTTCTGTTTTTTTATTGATCCTCTGCTCAGATGTTCTATCCATTGCTGAGAGTGGTGTGTTAAAGTCTCCAACCATTATTGTAGAGATGTCTATTTCTCCCTTTAGTTTTGCCAGTGTTTGCCTCATGTATCTTGGGGCATCCTGGTTAGGTCCATATACATTTATGATTGTTATTTCTTCCTGGTGATTCATCCTTTTTATTAATATGCAATGTCCTTCCTTTTCTCTAATAACTGTTTTGCTTTTAATGTCTATATCATCTGATATATTATAGCTACTCCAGCTTTTTTTTTTTTTTTTTTTTTTTTTTTTGGTTACTGCATGCATGGAATGTCTTTTTCTAACCATTCACTTTCAATCTACTGGTATCCTTGGGTCTAAGATAAGTTTCTTGCAGACAGCATATAGATGGCTCATATTTTCTTATCCATTCCACCAAGTTGTGTCTTTTGATTAGGTAGCTTAATCCATTAACATTCAATGTTATTACTGTAAAGGCAGTTCTTATTTCATCCATTTTGATCTTTGTTTTTATCTTTCATTTTATTTTCACCACTCTTTTGACACTTTTAGTTACTGTTTCTGATACAATTATCATTTCTAGACTCTCTTCCAGGCTTCTCTCTCCTGTCTTTTATTTTCAGGCTGTAACACTCCCTTTATTATTTCCTGCAAAGCCAGTCTTTTTGTTATAAACAATCTCAGTTTCTGTTTATCTGTGAATATTCTAATCTCACCCTCATGTTTTAAAGATAATATTGCTGGATATAAAATTCTTGGCTGTCAGTTTTTCTCTTGCAGTTTCTTAAATATATCGTACCACTGCCTTCTTGCTTCCACGGTTTCTGATGAGAAATAGGCACTTAATCTTATTGGGCATCCCTTACATGTTATACATTGCTTTTCTCTCGCTGCTCTCAGAATTCTCTCTTTGTCTTTGGCATTTGACATTCTGATTAGTATGTGTCTTGGAGTAGGTCTATTTAGATTTATTCAGATGGGAGTAGGTTTTGCTTCTTGGACATGGATATCTATGTCCTTCAATAGGGTTGGTGAATTTTCCACCATTATCTCTTCAAATATTTCTTCTGCCCCTTTTCCCTTCTCTTCTTCTGGGACACCCATGACATGCATGTTTGCTTGTCTCTTGCTGTCATTTAGTTCCCTGAGTTGCTGTCCAATTTTTTTCCAGGCTTTTTTTTCATCTATTCTTTTGTATGTTTGCTTTTGGAAGCCATGTCTTCAAGCTCACTGATTCTTTCTTCTGCTTCCTCAAATCTGCTGTTATATGTCTCCAGTGTATTTTTAATTTCATTTATCGCAACTTTCATTCCCATAAGGTCTGCTATTCTTCTATGTATGCTTTCAAATTCTTCTTTGTGCTCCCGCAGTGTCTTCTTAATATCTTAAATCTCTTTAGCCATCTAATTGAATTTATTCAGGAGATTTGTTTGAACAACTATGATTAGTTGTCTCAACTCCTGTACATCATCTACAGGCTTCTCTTTTTCCTTTAACTGGGCCATATCTTCCTGTTTATTGGTATGGATTGTAATTTTTTGTTGGTGTTTTCACATCTGCCTTGCTAGATATATTTAGGCTGGCTGCAGTTTCTCCCTTTAGTATAGGTCTTTCTTGTCTTTTCTCCCTTGCTGGTTGTGTAGTAGGAGTCAAAGATGTAAATGTTGTTGTAAGCTATGGAGTCTGAAGCTGCCCATGTTGCCCCAGGAATGATGATGCTTCTCCCACCTTTCTCCTCTGTCAGGGGTAGGGACAGAGCTGCAGCAGTGTATAACAATCCAAGTTGGGCAGGACAAGTCTGTAGTTGCCCGGAGAGACTGATGAAGCTTCACACCATTTTCTTCCCTATCTTGGTTGGGGATGGAGCTATAGTTGTGGGCAACAATCTATGCCATGTGGGTCCAAAATGACCACAGCTGCCCAGGTAAACTGACATAGCACCAGACCCCCTCCCTGCCGGGGATGGGAATGGACCCTCTGGAGTGCCCGATAATCTAATCCATGTGGGCCAAATACACCTGCAGTTGCCCTGAGAGGCTGAGGGAGTACTGTCCCTTCTGCCCTTTAGGGGCTGGAGCAGAACCACCAGTGTCCAACAGTTCAGTCCCTGTAGGCTGAAAGTACCCACCATTGCCCGGAAAGGCTAAGGAAACACCAGCCCCCTCCTATCCTATGGGGCTGGGGGTGGGGGTGGATCCATAGGCACCCAACAGTCCAGTCCATGCAGTCCGAAAGTGTCTGCCATTGCCTGGAAAAGCTATGGAAACATCAGCCCCCTCCTTTCCTACTGGAGTATAAGGGTGGATCACAAGTACCCACCAGTCCAGGCTGTGTGGGCCAAAAGTGCCTGCAGTTACCCAGAGAGGCTGGGCAAACACAGTCTGTCTGTCTGTCTGTCTCTGTCCTATTGGGGATGGGGGTGGAGCCACAGGTGCCCAATAGTCAGGTTTGTGCAGGTCAAAAGTGCCTGCAGTTGCCCTGAAAGGCTGAGGGAACACCAGCCCCCTCCTGTCCTATGAGGGGACAGAGGTGGAGATGGACTCAAAGGCACTCAGCAAACCACTTCGTGTGGGCTGAAAACAACTGCCATTGTGTGGAGAGGCTGAGGATACCCCGCACGTCTCCTATTCCTATTGGGGTGCAGGGATGCAGCCCCAGGTGTCTGACTATTCAGTCTGTGCCAGTGGAGAGCACCTGCAGTTGCCTGGAGAGCCTGGTACAGGTCCTACCAGCTTTCTTTCTGCTGGAGATGAGGCTGGAGTCTAGGCTAGGGCTGCAGTCCGATCTTGGTGTAAAGAAGCCAGTCTCTAACTTCACTAGATTTTCAGTCAGCCAGGCTTCCCCTCATGCCAGGGGTGGAGTAAAAATGGTGGCTACTGGACACTTTCCAACTTGGAGAGGCTCAAACCCTAGCAGTTTCTAGGATTATACTTTAGCCAGCTGAGTCTACTAATCGGTAGCTGAAGTTGGTGGGCAACTGTCTCTTCCTCCACTGTTTATGGGAAATGGAGCTTCTAACTCCAGCCACGGAATAGCTCCTGAGATGGCTTTCCCTGCTAGTGTAGGATGGGTACCAGCCTCTGCAGCGTGGCTTGCAGTGTCCCAGAGAGGTGGTGCAGGTCCCCCCAGCTTCCTCCCTGCCAGAGGTGGGGCTGGCATTTAGGTTACAGCTGCATTCCGATCTTGGTGGAAAGAAGCTGGTCGCTACCAGCACTGGGATTTTCAATCAGCCCCACTTCCCCTTTTGCCGGGGGCAGAGTCAAAATGGTGGCTACTGGCCTTCTTCTGACCTGGACAGGCTCAAAATTTAGCTATTCCTAGGATTATACTTTAGCCTGCCGAATTTACCAATCAGTAGCTGAAGTCAGTGCCACATCGTGTCTTCCTCCCCCGTTTTTTTGGGAAATGGAGTTTCCAACTCCAGCCATGGAATAGCTCCCAAAGAGGCTTGCACCACGTGCACCGACCTATGTGGAATGGAGGGCTCTACTCACAAATCCTCTCTGCAGATAGGCAGTCTCCTCCTTCCATATTTTCAAGGATGTTGTAGAATATTCTTCTGGTCTCCCAGGACCCCCAAACAAGTGCTTTAGATAGCCCTGGGTGAATACTAATTGCCTTGTCGCATGAGCTGACTCCAGGAGTTCCTTAATTTGCCGCCTTCTTGGCTTCTCCCCCTGCTTCACTTTTATATCTTCACCAAGCTTTGTACCATGTTCCATGATTCAACATTGCTCATACATGAGCCTGGGAGTTGAATGCTCACTCTTTTTCATGTCTAAACTCAAGTTAAACTGTTTTCTCTTTAATGTCTCTGTATACAGCAAAGAACATTTAGGTAAATAGGGTAATCACTACTAAATCTCCCAGAGGAAGCAGCCACATGTCTGGCTTTGTGGGAATTTAGAGACAAGTATGTTGGCCATGGGAACCATATAATCTTTTGAGAATTCCACCTTAATAAATGCTCACTGAGCTGAAGGCAGGAACTTTCACTAGAGTGTGTCCTTAGAGAGAGTTTTGCTTTCCAAGATACTAAAACAAATACCATACAATGAGTTTGCTTAAACAATGGGAATATATTGGCTCATGAATTTAAGTCTAGGAGAAGCCCAAATTGAGGCCTAAGCAAGGTGTTGCTTTCTTCCCAAAGACTGCAGCATTCAGGGGCTGGCTACGAGAGATTCTTCCTTGGTCTTGGCTTCTCTGCCATATACATACACATCATGGCCTCTCCTCACTTCTTTCTCCATTTGACTTTCACTCTGCCTATTATAAAGGACTCCAGTAATCTAGATTAAAGTTCAACCTGATCCTGTGGGGCCAAACCTTAAATGAAGTAACATCTTCAAGGGTTCTCATTTACAATGGGTCCAAACCCACCAGAATTTGGACCAAGACAAAGAACATGTCCAAACTGGGGCACACAATTCAATCCACCACAGGGATTTCAAGTTCTAAGAAATGAGATTTTGATGTGCCCCATCCTCATCTAATAAATGTATTTAATCATATTTATAATCTATCATTTAAATAAAATAAAGTGCCTAGTTTTGTACAATTCATTATTTTAAAAGAATATAATTTTAAAAACAAAGAAGATTTAGTTTTTGACCTATGGAATACATGTAAACATCTTTTAGCACCTTACTGATAATATCCTGCTCACTAATAAACTATATAGGGCTCAAAGAACTTTATATAATGTTTTATTCAAACCTCCAAACAATGAGAAAATGTGAGGAAAAACTGAATTAGTTAATATTTTGTCCATTTTTTACATCTGATCAATTAGATAATATTAAACATCAAATGTGTTTCTTTGGCTCACAGTTTATATATATCCAGTAGAAATATCTCCCTGAATTCTGACTTGTTCTGTCTGTAATTCCTAATGTTTGGGAGAAGAAGAAAAAATCAAAGCAATTGGAGCCCTTACTAGCAATATACAATCTGCAAAATATTCAACAAAGAACCTGAACAAGGAGATGTAAACACTTTTCCTGGAGAGACGAATTACCAGCTACTGATAAAAAGCGTTTTAAATTTACTGCCTGTTCTCTGAGGAAAGTGAGAATGTTTTACTTTATTTTCTCCTGTGAAGTACTTTATGTCCATTAAGTTAATTGTGTATATAGAATGGTTTAAAATTCAATTTGGATATTCAGTAATGATGAATTTCCTTTGGAGAAATATGTTGCATGCCATTTCTGGAAACAACTCTATATCAGACACACTTTACAGAAACCAAATTTTCTTTCTTTTTAATAAAATAATGAGGTCTTACCTTGAAATGTGTATATGTGTTTGTATAACATGTGCTTTTGAGGAAAACTGAAAAAAATAACTTATAAACATTGTTCAAAGATTAAAATATCTCCAGTGCCTTTTTCAACCAGGTAGAAATGGTTTATTTTCCTCAGAGGACCACTCTGCAAACAAATAAGCAAAACAAAACAAAAAAGTCATATCATGAATGACTATGCGCAATTTTATTAGAATCATTCAAATATCATTACCAAATCCACATTGTTATCAGAGATGCCATGGCCCTTCATGATATGCTATCTGATCACCACTCTAACGAGTTGCTCCAGTCATACAGACAAAATACAGTTTCCCAAAGTAGCTGCTCTCTATCTGAATTCCAGATGTTTGCCTATTTTAATTCAGACATCTTTTTGAGGAGACAGGGCATTCCAATGTAGTACATGTTCATAAATATAATACCTTCAATTCTCTGAGTAAAGTACCTTGAGGTACTGTGTCTTCTTACCATGTTATCTCATTATCTAGCAGAAGGCTTCGAGCACACCAGATGCTCAATGAACATTTTTGGAATCAGTGAAAGTATGAATGATCTGTATTTTAATGATCATTCCTTGGAACCAAACTTCTCTAAGTATTTTACTACCATGTATATTAATAAAGATTATATGAAAAGCAGTTCTATTATCAAAATAATTCTCCAAATAGACTATATCTTGGTTTGAAATTCTCAGAGCCTTCAATAAGTTAATGTACAACTTGAATCTTAAAGAGCATAATATGTCAAATTTATAAACATTATTTGACCATGAATACTTTTTTTTAATCTCATAGCATGCTCACAGTAGCAAAAGGTCATACTTGAGAAATGCTCAACTGAAATAAGGCATAGTAGCATAGTAGATACCGTCATTACTTTTGCCTGTATTTGCTTTTTTCTTTCTGAATAAAACTATAAAAATTAATTGTGACAGCATTCTTCACATCACCTTTGCTTTATGGAATAATGGTTTCCAAAAGCAATCTAATTATTTCATCTTGTTTACTTCACATTTTATGTAAAAATTTCACAAAATAGGAATTATAATTATGTAAGTATGGAAATTTAGTTGTTACCAGACGTATGTGAAATCATTTCTTTAATTATGATCAGACTAACCATATGTTCAACTCCATAAATGACACACTACTTTAATGACAAGCGGCATTGCTTGTTCTAGAGGCTTATAAGAATTAAACACAAGAGGCAGTTTTGAAGGAAGAAAAAGACCACTTAGCTAAACCTCTATTAACACTTTACATAGCAAATGCCAGTGAGTCCTGGCAGTAATTTAGTCCGTTTTCACTGGGGGAATTTCTATCCTGAATATAACTTTATTCCAGTTGAGCTTTTCAAATCTGAATTAGCCTTTGTCTTTTCTAAATTCCAAAATGTCCCTTGCCAATTGTGTTTCTTCCTCCACTCTATATTCAAATATTCTCTTTAAATTATAATTAAGGATGTAAGAACTTTCCCCTTTAAGCTCTGTGAATAAAGTATAATACTTCTGATGTGAGTGTTTGGTTAGATAATAAGTAGTATAATACAGTGGCACAAAAAACACTGACTTTGAGGACAGATACAGCAAGCTGTTCTACTCTGTCCTTTATGTCATCTTGGGCAAAAATCCTAAATACTCTAAGGCCTCATTGTTATAATCTATAAATGAAACTAAGCAATTAGCATAACTCATGATATAGTGTTGGCCATCATAATTATTACCAAAAATAAATGAATAATAAATGCATCAGAAATAATAAATTTGGTTCTTAATTATTAATTCACTCACACATCCTTAGGTATTTACATCATTCTTACTTCAGGCTCATAATCCCTTAGGTGAAAAGCCCTTAAAGGTTGTTATATTTTAGAATTCAGGATTCCAGATCAGGTGACACCCCAGCAATAACTGGAGTAGCTCTCATAGTCAATCACATTAATATTCCTGCACTGAAGCATATGGACAACAGATTAGTTCAGGTCACAAAATGAATTTGCTGCAAAGTTAAAAAAAAACTTTAGTGCTTTCGGGATTTCAGAATTATGGACTAGCAGAGTGACCATACAATTTAATAAAAGTAAAGATGGGCACTGTTAATAGTTATACAAAATCACAATTTATAACCAAGAGTGTCCTAGGCAAGCTGAGATAAATGGCCATAGATAAAAGACTAGGATCTGTATTGATAAATGTCATTGATCTTGGCATTTTGGAAGTAATAATGATCAATTATATTTATTTATTGACATATTTACTTTCTTGTCTATTTATTTTTTAAAGAATTTTATAGGCCCCAGTTTATTTTGAAAATGAATTTTTCTGATATATATACAAGGAATGTGAGATTACAGTTATCTCAGAATACAGATATTACTTAGATTTGCCTGTAAATGAAATACTGATAAAAGAACACCTAACATATTATTTAAGGACTTCAACATAATAGAATTCTCTTTCTCCAGCTTTTTAAACTATCTTTTCTCATCTAAGCCAATAAATATTTGACATCTGGGTTATATGTGCATACAAAAACAGATCCGTTTGTCAAATTGAGCATAAGATAAAACAGCATTCAGTGGCCTTTCTGGATATAATTAAATTTTCAGAGGCAAAGTGGTCCAAATGGGAGCATGGGAACATAAAAGCAGATTTCCTTCTGAAATATACTAGATAAACACAAAAATTAACAATCAAAGATGCTAAAGATTAATTCCAGAAATCAAACTCTCTTTCCTATCCTTAAAAGGATAAAACATATAAATGTGCACTATAAGCATGTGTGTGAATTAGGATAATTCCAATCAAGATTGTGAACTCCTATGAGTAGGGATATGTAATTCAATAATATGCCCTGGAATAAAGAAAGGTAGTATAGGTGAATAGAGGACATTTGTCCATCAAGTTATCCAGACGAATTTACTGAAGAGGTAGATTATTTAAAAGTCTCAATGGTCTCAGACATTGACTTTAGTCTTAAAGTGATGTTTCACTTCATTATTTATTAAGATAATAATTAAGCATATTAGAATGCTAGATGTCACTAGATTAGTACCTTAAGGTTAAACACTGTAAAGAAATTACAAACACACACAAAACATTATCTTTTGTGATTCTATCATTTGTTTGTTCCACTATTTTTGTAATTGGGGTAAGATAATATGTCTGATTTGTTTAAAAATATTTAATGTACCCCATATTGCCTGAATCAAAAAATTTTCAAATTATTCTGCCAAACCCAACACTGATTTCCATCACAATTGTTTTTTAAGATAAGAAATAGTAAGTCAGTTGAAAAAAAAAAAAAACAGTTGTAGCCTTGAGCTACAAAATATTACACTTTAACACACTGGTTGATTGAAAAATCTAGAATATCACTGTAAAGTTGTTAATCATTGTTGGTCTTCAGCAATGAATGGATGCAGCTTAACTGTGACTTCTCCAAAAATACTTTGCAGCAAAAGTACTTGACAGCTGGTACACATTCTCAAAGTTGGGGCCATTCCCATAATAGGGATCTTCAATATTAAGTTGTTTTTGTGGATCATAGTTTCCAAGTAGTTCAACTTTAGCTTTGCACTTTCTAACTTGATTACCTTATCTATTCAAACCTCTCAGATTGCTTTCATCCACACATAGTATTATATATAATCAAGTGTGGCAAAATCCTCTGTGATAACCTGCCAGGCAATGTGATTCATAGGATTATCTTGATTCTTCATGCAATTTTGCTCTCAGTAATCAGGAGGATTTCCTCTCTCATATGCGGATGTTGCAGCACTGTCTACCCTCCAATTATCTGAAATATTTTGATCAGTTACAAGTTTTCTGAAAATTGTTTCTGCAATGGGTGATCAACAAATGTTACCCAGACATACAAACAGCCCCGACTTGGATGCCTATTCTGCCTTCCCAGACACAAAGAGGCACAGAAAGAAACACAGAACAACCCAGCAGAATATGATATGAGTGCAGCATACATACACTCTACTTATTTCTTTTTAAAAGGTTGTGAGTCTGAAGGCAAATTTGGCTTTAGAATTATTGCTTTGCCTTGGCAAGTTACCACGATTGCATCGGTAGCCCACTCTGGGAAATACGTGTTAAAACATCACCAGATTTACAGGGTTGCTTTAAGGATCAAATGAATAATATATAAACATTACTGAACTACCTCCCAATAAAAAAAAAAAAAACACTAAAAAATATGGAGTACTCATAGTAGCACCCTATTTTTCTACATTCTATAGCAACCTAAGGCACAAAATAATTTAAAGTGCAGTTATACACAAATAACTAGAATCGATCTTTAATGTTTTTTCCTTGATTATACTTCTCCTTTCTCCTTCTTCAGTCACATGGAGAGTTAGCACATCAGTGAAAATTTTCATGCATCTTTGTAAGTTGTATGTGACCATTTGATTTTTTGGCCAATGGAAGACGAGCAAAAAAGGGCACATGGCAGTTCTAAGCATGTTTTCAGAGACGGTCTGTGATTTGCCACCCTCCTATTCCTCTGTCATTTCGATTAACTATACTTCAGATGTTAGAGGTTGTGTCAGAATGAATTCAACAATAAAAGATAGCGAGAATAACAAATAGACATTTGTTCTTTTAAGCCAATAAGATTTTGTGGTCGTTTGCTTATGGAGAGAGAGTAACCTAGCATGACAGGACTGATTTTGTATATGTGTGGTTCTCATGTTTTAGGGTGTATAGGATGCTTTAGTTTAAAAACACAGCCACTGCTTAGAAATTCTCATTTAGTATTGTTCAGTAGGTCTTAAGTGGGGTTCAAGGATTTGCAGATTAAATTCTAAAGGTGGTTTTGATGCTAGTGATCCTCAAAGTATTTAAAAAGACATATAATTGATGCCCTGGTTCTATGTAAATTAACCTGATTTATTTATTTATATGGATAACTATAGGATGCAGCAGGCAGAGGGATGTGCTCAAGGTATATTCTTGGAAAGTCAAGATATCAATTTGATTATAGTCAAGGTTTGTGTTGTTTGTTCTGCAAATGTAGGTTAGGAACAGAATCATTAAGTGCCTAGCTGTATGCACCAATCTTAATTTGGAAGGCTGTGGAAAACATTCATTTTATTTTTTTAAGGAGACTGGAAATGGTGATTCACTAACTGCCATAAGATTGTAAGAAAAATGATTAACCCAGCTAGAAGTGTCTACCACACATATGCTACCCATAAAACTTGCGTGTATTTTATTCACATTGGAAGTAAGCTGGACAAACTAATTGTGAAACATTCTAAGCATACAAATGAGTCACTAGATTACAAATTGTGTATTTTATTATATGTAAAACGGATGCCTTGGTTAATGAGTGATTTTGTAGACCTTAAGAATTTTGAGTGTAATAGAGTTGAAGAAAGGAGAAAGACAAAGAGAATAGTGTGCAAGGAGAAGAGAAAATAATGTTTGCCGTTTCTTGGGATTAGACTATTTGCCAGCTGAATTTTAATTATAGAATCTTTAATGCTCACAATGTTCCAAGGTAAAATAATATCCAATTCAGAGAAAAATTCATTAATGTTTAGAAATTAAATACTTGTTCTAAGATCACAAAGCAGGGATTTATATCCATATCTCAGTCACACCTTGGCATGTGTTCTGTGTAAGGTGGGGATAATGGAAGAACAGGAGACAGAAGGATAGAGAGAGGAAGAAAGGACACAAGGAGGGAGAGAAGGAAGGAAGGAAGGAAAAAAGGAACAAAGAAGAGAAAAAATGGAGATAAATTATTTAAGAACAGGGATTAATAAAGAAAGAGAGAAGGGAAGGGTATAACATTTATCCTTAACAAGGGCAGCCAAAACAAAATGGCTTTTTTTTTTTTTTTTAACTTTAACCATCACTTTGAAAAACATCATATCAAAGACCACAGTAGGAACCACAAAAAAGCACAACTCTTAGCTTTTCTAATAATATATTCTAATTAAGTGGGCCAAGCAATCACAGCTCCAAATCACTTTAGTTTCCAAATCAACTTTGGATCCCACTGACTAAAGTTCATTCTCTCTTATATAGTAATTTCTGTTCTTTAAGTGGTGCTTTCAAATTGTAATATTTTATGTCTTCCTCCCCCATACCTAATTTTTTTTTTCCATTTCAAGTTCACCTAATTTGTCTTGCATGGCCCCTATGACTCACTGCAAATATGCGAATATCATGTTAAATCGATTGCTATGTTTAATTATATAAATGTTGAATGAAATATTTTCATAGGAATATTTTAAATTCATTCCACATCAATTAACTTTTGACTTTTTTAAGAATCCCTTTTTAAATTGTTAAATTCAGTGGGGATATTTCAAGATTTTAAAATATCAGATCATTGATTAATATCATTTTAGTAGAGGTTAAAATTTCCATTTTTATGCTCTGGGGCATAAAACCTTGCAGTGCCAATCTATCAAAAAAGGCTTGCCAGGGGCAAGGATTTTTTTAAAAAAATCCCAGTGCTGTGATTTTTAAAAATCTGTCCTCATTGTCCCTTTGCCCTTTAAATTTAATGTCTCAAAATTGCTTTGAGCCAAAAGCTTTAACAACTGTGCACTATTCTTCTACAGCCCTGGAATGGTACATTCAGTAGATAAGCGGAATACTGTAAAACTGCCTCAGAAGACAGGTTTTGTAGGGTTCATTTTCAGTTTGATGAGTCTAACTTGCTGCCCGAAATGGACAATTCTGTGTCTAATTGAGCATGGAGGTATGCTGGAACACAGGCTAGCATTTTCACTGAATATCACTTAAAGGCAGCATAAAGCCCCAGGGCACTGGGCAAGATAAGAGCAAAGTAAGGGAATTTGGCAACATCTTGTGAGTCTGCATTGTGTTTCCACTTGAGATTTTACCCCCATCCTACATTTTCTGCCCTCTTTCATATCTGCTTGTTATTAATTCACAAGTAATAAAGTGAAGAGAAATATAGCAAAATGATATTTTCAATTTATAGAGTAAGTATTATTTAGGATTTATAGTTTTCCATATATTAGCTCATTATTCAAACTTATAAAACAGACCTAAAAGTGTGGATGCAATATTTGGTGAAACATTCAGGCTTTTGGATATTTAGATGGTAGTTACAGAATTATTTCAAATGAGACTCTCTAAAAGAAAAGGAAGATGCATTTCACTTTTACGCTAGGACTGGCAAGATAAATCTGGATAAATCATTTGATATTTAGGTTCATTTGTTTAGTATTAGTTGCATAAACACAAAACATTTGATTCTTCTGTGAAACTATTTTGGTGAAATGTTTTAATTCACTAGAAGAAAGTTACAATAGCTACTACAGTCTTCCCTACATAGTTATCTATTTTAAATTTAAAGAAAAGAGCCTCCATAAAATATGGGCAATTGATTACATAAAATTATACCGACTCTCATATGAAATTTCACTAATAAATGGAAAAAAAAAAGAAATAAATCTTCAAGGACAAAGAGAAAGGAGGCAAGAAATAAAAGATGCCAATACATTGTTGGAAGATGGAAAGCATATGGATAAGTGGTAACTGGCTTCTCAGGGTAAAAATGCTGAAACCTCAGTGTTCACAAAGGCAATATCAAGAAGAAGGCTGATTCCTTCTGTAGAATCCCAGAAAGGTTTAGCAATGCGTGACACTAAGAACCTTGAAAAGTGAAGATAAAGGATGGTTAGGAAAAGGATCATTGCATGATCATCTGTAAAGAAGCAGCTAAAATACAAAATTCCCCACTACTCTGCTACAAATTCAATGAGCTATCACTTCAGTACCATACATCCTAACCCAGAAGGCCAGGAAATTATTCCTTAACAATAATTCATCAAAATAAGCTTAGGTCTCAGGGAAATTAGAGACAAAAAAAATAGAAGTAATTATGTAAAATTCTTCATATTAAATGGTTAGATTCTTCAGCCTAATTTCTTTCCTTGACTCCTAGAATATTAAAGTGAGGCTTACCATCCCAGACAGGAAAATTAGGAGATCCTTCATGGGGAATCCAGTTGGAAAAAGAGAAAAAAACAAGAACACAAACACCAAATCCTTCAGAAGAATGTCTGATATTATGGGAAATTCAAAGGAAAGACATATTCATTTCCATTCCCTTTCCCCTGGTTCCTAACTTCTGGTAATTTCTAACCTGACTTTCATCTCTATAATTTTGTCATTTCAAGAGTGTTATATATTTGGAATCATGTAGTATATAATATTTCAATTGTCTTTGTCACTCAGAATAATTCCCTTGAAATCCACCAAAGTCATTGAATATATCAATAGTGTGTTCCTTTATATTACTGAGTAGTATTACAGTTTGTTTAACTGTTTACTCATTTAACCATTAAAGGGCATTTGTGTTGTGTCTGGTATTCGGTGATTACAAATAGTGCTGTTATGAACATTGGTGTACACATCTTTGTGTGGTGCTATAGAGAAAAAAAAAATTTTTTTAAATTTCTGTGTGACTCAGGCTTTCTGAACAAATTTTACTGGGGCCAGGGTCAAAGGAAAAGACTTAACAGTTATTACATAAGTGATCTAATTCTCCAGAGGTAAGTATTTACATTTCAAGAAATGTATATATTTCAAGGATTGTAAATTCTGAGACTCTTATCTTTCCTCTACGGACTTTTATTTACAAAAATGTAAAAGGACCCAGGATCCTTCCTGTTCTGATCCCAGGGAGAATTTGTTTCCCTTGAACAACCAAGGTTTCTCTCCTTATCTCAGAAGGACAGACATGGCAACTATCCCTTTCCTTAATAAATTCTTGAAGTCACAGTTTCTGGGTTCTGAACCTATAGTACAGGTACCATTATCTGTAGGGTGACATTTATTTTGCTCTCTTTGAATCACTTCAGAAGGGAGAAGAATTGGGAAAAGGGGAACCAAATTGGTTATTGTTAGAAGTAATAATTAATATGTTCTTGCCCTAGAATATTAGCTTCTAATTTCAGGATAATACAAATTAAACTACATATTAAAACACCAATAAGTTTTCAGTTCTCTGGTATAAATGTCCAAGAGTATGACTGTTAGTTTGTATGACAAGTGTAAGATTATCCTTTTAAGAAACTGCCCACTATTATCCATTTTACTGTTCCACTGGCAACATATGAGACACCCAGGTTTTCTGCATTCTCACTACCATTTGGTATTATGACTTTTTTTTTTT
>JAQZBX010040146.1:0-22772 GCA_029593785.1 Cabassous unicinctus | reverse complement strand
AAGCACTAACAAGGTGTGTCAACATTTCAAGGGCGTGTCATGCAAAAGATATTGAGCCAGTATTTTTTTTTGTAGAGCTTGGGACGGTAGCAAATAGTCTAGACCCCAAAGAGAAATTCACCCCACTGCACATTTTCCTTATTATCTCCTATAGGAACTTCAGCCTCAAACCCAAAACCCCATTCAGAACACCAGGGCTGGCCTAACAAGTCCAAATTAGGGATCAGGTTAAGGAAAAAGGTATATAGCTTGAATCAGAAGAGGACTAAAAAGAAAAACTGGCCAAAAAAGGGGGGGTTGGGGGTAGAGGTAGAATTTAAGGGGAGGCCCCAAGCTGGAATTCATTTCTGGCCCTTTCTACTTGTCCAGAGTGCTCTAAACAGAGGAGAAAAAAAAAATTGGGGGTGGGGGGACATATGGCCTTACTTTCATGTTTTAAATTAGGTAAATAGAAGCTTGGTGAGGCATCACTCATATTTCTTCTCTTGGACTCTTCATTTCCTCTCCCAGTTCTCTTTTGTTTCCTTCTGCTACCACTTCTCTTTGTATCTTTCCTCTTGTCTCTCTGACTCTACCTTTCCCTTCACCTCCATTTTGCTCTCTTCCACCTCTCCTCTGCTCCTACTTTCCTTTCATTCCTTTTCTCCACCTCTTCGTCCCAGCCATTCTGAGAGCTCTGCTTCCTGTGCCTGTTCTGGCAGTGGAATGGAGGTGGGGTGTGCTGGTGCGTGGTGGTGAGGACATGAAGTTACATGGAGCTGGAATGATGGTGCGCAGGCGGGAGCCCTGACCCTAAATGGTTCTCCAAGGAAAGGCTATGCAGTCACTGAGATGATTCTAGGTTTTCCTTAGTTGCAGCTTTTTCCCCTCCATCCAGAGAGAGTCTCACATGAATGCTGCAGAGTGGCACTGGCAAGGACTGCATAAATCCTCCCCAATGTGAAAGGGTGGCTTCAAATAGAATTTCCTGTGAGTGAAGGGGAGGTACATGGTCAATTGGCTATAAATAACCTACAAAGCTCATCTGTGGGCACATATGTACTTATTTTAATTTTTAATTAAATTAACAATTTTAAATTAATTTTAACAATTAAAAACTGTTCACTATTAAGAACAGAAATCTTAAAAGAGCTAGTGGTTTCGTAATAATATTTTACTTTAGAAAACATAAACTACCCCTACCTTCTGAAGGGATCTATCTATGGTCAGACAGGTGCACATAGGAAGGACTTAACAAATGTTAAATGAATGAACGGATGAATGGATGAACCTTGCAGCATAGAGAGATAAGGGCTTGGGCCCCAGGGAAGTTTGCCCCCCACCTTTGCCCTCCTAGCCTAACTCCTTCTCACTTCACCCTCTATACCCCAACCTCAGCAATAAGAAAACTCTCCAAGAGCTTTAGGAAAGGAAAAGGGAGACCCTTCTCCCCACCTCTCCACCTCCCCAGGGAAGACCACACAGGAGGCCCTCTGGCACCTCCTGGACTAGCAAAAAGAAAGCAGCTCAAGCTAAAAAAAGTGTCACCCTAGTCTTTAGCCTTTTAGAGGTTCTTGCAGGAACTCTCAGGGGTGCCACACTTTAGGGTTTCACTCAGTCCAGTTAGAAGTAAAGAGGAACTGGGCAGGGAAAAGAGGGTTGGGGTATCTGTGGCAGGCACCTTCCTGTAGTATCCAGGAGTTGGAATCCTGGAACTAAGTCAAGGACCCCTGGACCCCAGGACCCAAACCCAGGCTTGTCCCATGAAGGCAGTCAATGAATTCCATTACTGTACCTATGGGCAGGACCAGCTGTGACCTGGTGCCGGCTGCCAGAGTGCTGAGGAGTGAGAGGGGCTGCGGCCCAGATGGGTTCTCTCTTTCCCACTCTCCATAAGTAAACGAATCCCTCCAACTGAGGTCTCGGGTACAAGGGATATGGTCTTCATAGGAAATGTCTTTCTCTAGGTCAGAAAAAGATATGCAATTGTTTTGTATTTTAGTTCACAGAACATTCCCACAGATTACAACCAACAGTTAGGGGGTGCTTATTATGTGCCAGGCACTGTGCCAAACAATTACTTGGATTAATGAATACTCTTTTCATCCTCACAACAACCCTGTGAGGTCAGTGCTACCATAGACCCCATTTTCCAGATGAGGAATCTGAGGCCCAGTGAGGTTAAGTAAACTACCATGGTTATATATGTAGAGGCAGAGCCAGAATTCAAACCCAGGCCATCAGTTCCAGAGCCTGTGGGTCAAAGGAGGGAACCAACATGACTCAAAGAGGTTTAATGTGTGAATTTCCTCAGGATATTCAACCAGCTGCATTGGCCACAGCCTGGAACCCAGATGGCCTGGGCCAGAGCCTGTTCTTGGTCCACCTGGCCCTGGCTACTCAAAAATAGCCCAAGCCTCTCAACCTTGGCATCACCTGGGAGCACATTAGAAATGCACAATCTTGGGCCCACCCGACCCACTGAATCAATATCTGCATTTGCACATTAAAGTTTGGGAAGCACTGCAATAGGCCACACCAGCCACTGATGGAACATGGAAGGCATCAGCCACTTCAGTAAGCTTTGAGCCTATAGTTTTTCCAACAAGCAGGGAAATGTAGCTCTCCTTTTCCATCCATAGTTCCAAGAGGCTGGGGTGAGACTGTCCTTCCAAACACCCAAAGAGAAAAGAGGGGTTTCTTCAGTTTTGAGGAAAGAGAAGTTTCCAGAAAACATCCCAGGATGATTAATTAACATCAATTTAGGAACATCTCAGGAGTGGTTCTTCTGGTGACTTTGAGATTCTAGTTGTTCTCTTAAGCCCCAGAAATAACTTTGAAATATTCTCTATTTGTTTTTCTCAACTCTAATCTCATGGGGTAAGTTTTAAATGTGTATGTGTGTGTGTAATTGTTTGTGTGTGTAAAAACAGAGAAATGAATCACCATTGTGTTATCAGTGACATAACATGGAAAAACATTAGAACTTGGAAAATCTACTCACAATTTAGAACCAGATCATAAACTGGCAGACTCCAGGCTGAATTTGGCCTGCAGATATGCTTTATTTGCCCACTAAGTATTGGCTTCATTTATTTTATTTATTTTTTTGGTGGGGGGCAGATGTGTCAAATAAAAATCCAGATTTTTGGCTTCTCTCGAAAAATCAAGAGTATCTAGCAACACCAGGCCTGTTTTCCAGCATGGCAACAGTTAACTGAAGCTGAGTAAACGTCGCTTTCTCATCGCCTCTCTCCCCCCAACTCCCTGCTGTCTCCTCAGTGCCGCCAAGTGTCAGCAGCCAGCTGTTGTTTTACTCATAAAGTAGTGGAGAGAAAAGTTAACTATCTCATATATCCATATCATCCAGACCCTTTACCCATTTAAAACACCTGCACAGAGTTAAAATCCCTAGTTTGGATGAAAGTTGGCAGAGTTCCCCTGCCTTTTCCCCTGAGATCTACATATGCCTCTAAATTTCTAAATATGCTTATCATGTGATATTCTGGCTGCCTCCTGAGTGAATTTGGAGAAATAATTTATTAGTGGTGTGCTGCATGGATCATTTATTGAGCAACTATTGTGTTCCCAGCCCTATGCCTGCAGCTGTGGATAATTCAGAGGCATGAAAAAAGTTAGTCTTGGCTGAAGAAATAAGACTTACACCTATGAAACAACTAGGGAAAAACGTGAGAGAGCATATGACCAAGGAAAGAGGAGTCTGGGCAGGAAGGTATTGTGTGGTAAACCTGGAAGGATAGGTAGGATTTAGAGTAGAGTATCAGGGGGAAAGAGCAGAGGGAGAAGTAATTAAGTATGGGGAGGGACAGCTAAGCTTTGACTAAAGAAGATGAAGCAGAGGGCTCCTAATGGAGGAGTGCATGATCAGGTGAGCTCAGTAAGATGGGGGAAGTTTACGCAGGACCATGCATGCCAAACTGAGTGGCTTTGGGGTGAACTAGGACCTGGAAATAGGGAACCAGCTGCTGCTTCCAGAATGCGTCATGCTCTTTCACACACACTCATTCTGTCTCTTCTTCCTGGCCTGGCTTGTCTCCTTTGGCCAAATCACTTGTACTCATCCTCTATGACTCAGCTCAGATAGCAGGGCTTCCAGGACAGCTTCCTGTAAGGAGTGAGGTACCACCTTCTTTGTGGCCTTTGGCACCCTGGTATGAGCTATGAATGTTGCCTGGAAGGACAGGTTTTGTAATTCTGGGAGTCACACATCTGATTCCACCAAATTATATAAGCTCCTTGGAAGAAGGGCTGGATCTTTTTTTCACAGTGATCCTAAAACCTACCAGTGTTTGATGCTCAATACATGTTTCTGAACGAATAAATGAATGGATGCACGAGCAGATGCCTGCAGCAGTCCAGGCTTAAGGTGATAAAGGCCTGAACTAGGGTGGGATTTGCAAGTGTGGAAATGAAATAAAGAATATAAGAAACATTTCAAGGAAAGGAAATTGGTAGGACTTGGTGCCAAATTGACAATGGCAGTCAAAGAGCCTACAGGATTCAACGTAAGGTGTGGGAATATCATGGTGATCCTGACAGCACCAGGAAAGGAAAGTCAGAAGGCAACTGGAAGGGGTCATATTTCTACATCTGCAGAGCAAAAAGTTCCCTGACAGCGGTGCCCTGTCCTCCTTTACCTGAGCTATCTTTCTTGGTCTCCATCTTTTTGCTTCTCCTGGAACTCCAGCCAATTCAAGATCAAGGAAAGGCAGGCCAAAAGAAAAAGAAAACAGCATTAAATTCTTATTTCAAATCCTCCTTCTAATTATATTTTTCCTGATGCAAGAGTTTTAGAGGCAGATATAAATATGAAAATGACCAGCTGTGGCTATACTGGGTGGGTGTGATGCATGTTCAAGTACCAAAAGAAGAAAGAGGGGAGGGGGAGGTGGGATAGGGTAGGATGGTAGGGAGCAGAAACCATGCTGCTGCTTTTGCTGAGGGGGAGTGGGTGTGACTCCATCTGTTCGGTCCTGTGTCTCAGCCCTTTATTTTATTTGCCGTAAGTTTCATGTTTTGCCAATGTGAAAAAACCCATCTGATTGTAAAAACACAAGAACCTCCCTAAATGAGAAGAAAAATCATCATTCAGGGCTTCGTTCTGGGAAATTAGAGAGGAAAAGGCATGTTTATACAAAGCAATTATTGAGATAACAGGGAAGCAAAAATTAATTTTTCCTGATTTTCTGCACCCCTCCGATCCATTTTGTACATGACAGCCCATGAGACCTCTCATCTAGGCTTAAAATCAACTCTTTCCTGGGCTAGGTTGCTACAGCTTCCTTGCTTGTCTCTCCACACCTACCACCACTCTTTTCAAATCAGCTGTCACTGCCACAGCTAGCGTGACCTTTTTAAAATGTAAATTGGATAACATCACTTCTCTGCTTAAAAGCCTGCTCAGGCTCCCATTGCACTTCAAATAAAGTCTAAATTCATTAGCTTGGCTTCTACTCAGAAAGCTTCTTCCTCAGAGTGAAACCTCAGCCTTTGCACCCATTAGTTCCCTTAACCTATGAAACTCTTCCCCACCTTTTATCTGGTTACTACCTATTTCTCCTTCAGGTCTTAGCCTTCTCTGACCTTCTAGACTTAGTGTTAAAAGCTGCCTGTGCCAGAGACCGCTAGTAGAGCCCCAAGATCCCTTCTCCCCTTTTTCCTTGAGAGCAGAGCACCTGATTTTGTATCGGGCACAAGACTATCCAGAATGGAGACTGCATTTCCCAGCCTCCCTTGCAGTGGGCATGGCCATATGACTGCACTGTGGCCAGTGAGATATAAGCAGAAGCTGTCCTTTGAATAATAATAAAAATCAGTGATATAGCATCTTGAGGCAGCCAAAATGTCACTTCAAAATATTTTTGCTCTACTAGAGTCCATCGCCCTCCAGCACACCAATGACATCTTACCTAGAAATCCCTTCATTACAGAGCTCGGTATAATATACACACTTAAGCCCTCCAACATATATTCTTTAACCCTGGACAACTGATAAATCTTTTTCTTGTGGTAACGCTTTCCTACCTCCAGCCCAAGTTTGAGTTAATAGTACAAGTTAATATTTATTGGGAGCTTTCTTACAGCCACCTCTAAATCTGCTGAGAGATGTGCTAGGTACTTGTATATGACTTCATTTAATCCTGACAATATTCAGATCAGTTTATTACTACTATCATTTCCATATTACAGATGGGGAAACTGAGGTTTAGAAAAGTTAAGCAATATGCCCAAAGGCATACAGTCAGAGCAGTGATTGGAACCCAAGTTGTGTGACTTCTTAACCATTACAAGAGATTGCCTCCTCTAAGCCCTCCTAGTGTTCAGTGTTTTCAGAAAGAAAGGTCATTTGTTTTGTCCCTGAGCTGTTGGTCTAACTGGTCCTTTTTGGGACAAAAATCTTCTCTCTGACATCTCATTTTTCTTTTCTCGTGATGTTTACTAATTTATGTCTGTCCTCCCTTTTATTTGAAGCCACAGAGTCCACCAGGACACAGGGTGCTACGTTCCCTTTGCTCTCTGGTTGTGGTGCCTTGTGGCCTAAGCACTCTCACCTCCTTTCTCTTTTACATCTGCTCTTAAGACCCAACTCTCCACATCTATGCCTCCTGGGGCTCTTCCTCAGGCACGGAGAAGATGGGCCTGCTCAACAAGGGCTTTCCAGAACAGACTACGTATTTAGAAAATGACCACAGAAGCTCCATCAAGTCCAGACAGAGGGCAGGTGAGTGGGTAAATAAACCCAGCAGGGAGACGATGTTTTAAGTAATGTTTTGGTTATTTCTCTCAGGACCAGGAACTGGGATGGAAATGAAATTTTACCTTTCCACCACAATTACTAACTTATTCTCATTATTGGAGAGTGACTTTTAATTTCTTACGTAAAATTCCTCCTCTGGAGGCAAGCTTGCTGTGCTGGCTGTGTGGAGAAGGAAATACGGCAAAGAGAACTGGGATAGAGACTAGATACAGAGTGGCAGTATTTAATGCCCCCTCCTTCTGCTCATTAACCAAGTTATTTGATGTCTAGATTTCATGGCTCAGACCAACTGGACTGTGGGAAGGAATAACGGAGACATGGTTTAAGTCACGTACCTGAACTGGTTCTGCTGGTGCAAGTCAGCAAAAATCTGGGAGAGGGCTTCACTTTCTCCTTTGGCCATCAGCTGCATGAGGCTCTCACTGGGCTGGGAGACTGGGGGTTTCTTCTGTATTAACTATATGGGAAAAAAGCAAAGTAGGTTAGCAAGACCTTTCCCTAATACCTGCATTTCCTAATTTCATAGTCCAGACCCTGAAACATTGAAACTCAAACTTTGTTCCATTGGTCAGCCATGTCAGCTACTTAGACATGTCTGTTTGTTTATATCCCTTGTATTTGTATAAATATCCTTTGGTGCCCTAAGGATAATATCTTCATTGACTACTTTAACATAATTTAGTAGATAACCTATTAATACACCTTAATATAAATTGAATGAGGTATTAATACAAGCCTTAATAAAGGTTATTCTACTTGGCTTTTATACTTACTTGTAGGGGAAACACACACTCACTGTAGGAATCTAATGATTTGAAAATTAATTTCTCTAAGAAAAATCTTATATTGAGTTGCTTTTTACAGCTGGGTAAATGGATTTCTTTCCTGATGCCTGTGATACCTCAAAGATGCTCCAGTTGTACGTGCTGTCCACATTTATTCAATATTTATTGAATGCCAACTATGTGCCAGGCACTGGGGACACAGCAGTGAATAAGAGAGAGAAAAATCCCTGCCTTCATAGAGTTTATATTGTAGCTCAAGTCAGGCTTACATTTATCAAGCTCAAAGGCCTGAGGCAGAAAGGTCTAGCATACTTCACTCATGAATTTTATCAAATATTTAAGGAAGAGGTATACCAGTTCTTCACAGACTCTTCCAAAAAATAGAATGAAGCCAGTATTACTCTGATACCAAAGCCAGGGTATCACAAAGATATCACAAGGAAACTACAGACCAATACTATGAACTATTGATAAATACTGCAGCACACATAAACCTCAAAAACATGCTAAGTAAAAGAAGCCAGACACAAAAGACTACTATTATCTGACTCCATTTACATGAAATATCTAAGAGAGACAAATCTGTAGACACTGAAAACAGTGGTTGTCTAAGGCTGAATAGGGAATAACTGCAAACCAGCACAGCAGGTGAACTTTTTAGGTGATGGAAATGGTCTACAACCCTGCATTTATTGAAAGCATTGAATTGCTCACATACAAGGAATGAATTTTATGGTTGTAAATTATACCTCAATAAAGCTGTAGGGAAAAAAAGGCCTAAGACAGAGATCAGCCTCACAGGATGGTCCCATACCAGCTAATCTAAGTTCTACCTCTCCGTCCTGGCCTTGGCTAAAGATTGGCAATGGTGTTCACTCGCCTTTGAGTCTCCTGAGGGGCTGCAGCTGTTCCTGGGTACCAGGCAGTGAGTGACAAGAATTCTAGGGTCTTTGGTGGTGATGGACAGGCCCTGGTGCAGAATTTGCACCAGCCGGATCCAGAAGTGGAACACAGTCTCAGGGTGGTCAGGATGGAGCTTTAGGTAGTAGATCTTCTCGGTCACCGTCCTCAGCCGCAGGATGCGTTGACAGCGGTCACAGACCTGGATCTCCACAAACTTCAATGGGAGAATCCTGAAGGCAGGAAGGTAAACCTATTGACAACTCTATTGCTTCTGCTGAGACCTTAATCTCATTGAAACAAGGACGACCTCCTTCAGGGGTAGGGCTGGAGGCCTCTGGGGTAGGGATAGAAAGTGCTCAGCACAGTAGTGCTCAAACTTTGGGGAGACCAGCTGCAACTGGGGAGCTTGTTTAAAATGCAGACACCTGAATCATACTCCCAAAGATTCAGATTTAGTAGGTCTGGGGTATCGCCCTGGAATCTGCATTTTAACCTCCACCACCTTGCCATGATTCTCACCCTGGTGTTCCCTAGACCCTGCTTGGGAGACACAGCCTAGGAGCAAAGTGACTGGGGTCATAGGGTTTTGCACTTTGCTTCATGAGAGCACATGGAGAGCTGCCCTGCCCTGCTCTGCCAGAGTTGGCCCCACTGTCCAGCTTACCCATTCAGGACCCTGGATGCCTCAATTCCTCTTCCCAGAGGAGATAAAGTTCAAGAAGCTGGCTCTGGATCTAATAAAATTAGTGAGCGGGGGATGAGTTTCACTTGCTACAGGTACACTAGGAACCCAATGGAGAGTTTTATCACCGAAGCAGCATGGAGAAAGGAAAAGGTTTTCCTAGACTTCTGGAATTATCTCGAGACTCTTGAGATATCTTATGGATTACCTGAAGAGGCCCAAACATCAAAAAGGGCCACTTCATCCCAGACAAGCAGGCTGTCACTGTACTTTACAGTTGTAAGAGAGACTTAGTCACACACTCATTTTACCAATAGGAAAACTGAAGTGCAGCAAGTGACTCATGACTTCTTCAAAATTATTTGAGCCCAGTTAGTTGCAGACCAAGTACTAGAAGCTGCATCTCCCAATAGTCTGACATCTCTCTACCTGTCAGACCTGTCTTCTTGTCCCTTGGCCTCAAGCCAAGAGATTTCTTATGCATGCAGCAACAACATGCTCAACATGTTGAGCAGGTAGACTCGACCCTCATAGCACCCCCGTTTGCTCCACTTGGCCTCCATACTGCCTGTTTTGGGTTATTGTTGTCTAAAGAAACAATTGTCATTGCTCATGACTCCTCCACTTTCTCCCCACCTCGGGTTTAGTTACAAGGCAGTGTCCATGTCAAGCACACCCCTTAGCCTCTTGTCCCTTGCTCCCATCTGTGTTATTTACCTCTTCAGGATGATGTTTGGGGCTGTAGATGGTCTGTTCCATGTCTGGCTCTGTCCGTGATGCCACTTGACGCTGGCCATGAGGAGGATGTTGGGAAGGGGCAGGCAGGGCACAGAGGAGGTCACCCCAAGGGCCATGGTGTAGGAGGCTTTGTAGATGTCAATCCAGCTTCTATCCCTTTTGACCTGCAAAACAGCCCCACAGGCATAGCTGGAGCACATCACAGACGCAGCAGGATGTTTTAACCCAAGGTTTCTCAACCTTGGCATTGTTAACATTTCAGGTCAGATCATTCTGTTGGGGGAGGGAGCTGTCCTGGGCAGTATACTGATTATAAGCAGCAGCCTTGGCCTCTACCACTAGTTGCTCACAGCAACCCTCTCCTCCAAGTTGTGACAACCAAAAATGTCTCCAGTCATTGTCAAATGTCCCCAGGTGGTGGTAGGGTAGAAGTCTGGGTCGAGAACCAGTTGTAACCTATATGGGTTAAATGACTGTAATAGTATTTAAGCTACATATCTTAACTGCCACAGGAACTTCATAACTCAGGGGTTTCCTGCCATCACTAGCATTTCTCTGAATCTGCTCCTAGACGGTTTCCCAGCTTTTCTTGGAAAAGCAGGTCCTCTTGGCTCTTCTTTGCGGAGCCCTCTCGTGCTCTGCTCCTTCACTGCACAGGTTCCATCTGGGCTGGGAAAAGCCCAGTGCAAATGACTGAGTACCTGTTATCTTAAGGACTTTGCCTCCTGTATTTGCAATTAATCCTCAGGTCAGTCCAACCCCTTTTAGAACTGAGGAAACGGGTACCCAGAGAGTGTAGGTTACTTGACAATGATGCCTCCCAACTCCTGAAATCTGAACCCAGGTTCGTGGGTCCCCAGCTCGTGTTCTCTCACCAATTGGCACTTCTGTTCCTAACCATCAAAGGGAATTTCATTTCATTGCTTGGGGCTGAGAGCCTGGAGGAGGACAGCAATGGGGGCAGCTGAACAGGAAATCCTCCACTCAGAGCAGAGAACACCTGACCCCTGTTCCCAGGATGGAAAGTGTCTGCTGGAGGAGCCCTGCCTTGGTTGGCCTTGCCTTTCAAGTCTGCTAACTTCTCCTGGCCTCAGCTCTCACTCCAGTCCCAGGGACGGACTCTCCTGGCCAAATCTTGGGAACAGGTTTAGAAAAAACAAGGAGTGTCATTCTGAGTGGCCCAAGAGTACCTGGACAAAGTTGCTTTCAAACACCACTGAGTCAGGAAACAGGTTGAATTCTGGAGAATGAACCGTCTGGCAGAGCAGTCCCTCCTCCACGCCAAGGCCCACTCCAGGGTTTGGTTCCCCATCCACAGACAAGAGGCCCCTGAATTCTTCCCAGGCATTCAAAAAAGGGAAGGTTGGATAGGATCTTGTGACTTTTACTGTCTTCTTTGAGTTCCACCAAGACTTTCTATGTGGAACTGATGACAACATTTCTATACATGCTTAGGGGCCTGCTGCACATTTGTCCTGGGATCTCTCTCTTTCCTCCTGGCCTTGGGCTGGTGGCCAAGGCCTGGGACCGCCAATCAGCTCACAATGATGAATGGATGACATCATGGAAAAATCAGGGCAGGCCTGCAGGAAAGGGAAATGCAGAGGAGCCTCCCTTTCCCTCTGGAGTGCTCTTATGACTTGTTGATGCCTTGACATTCCTCAGCCCTTCTCCGGACAGCAGGACATAGCTCTCCCAGAACTTGCTGAGAAAGCTGCCAGCCAGGCAGAAAGCAAGCAACCTTGTTGGGAAGCTCCTGCTGCTGCTATGGGGAAAATATGCTCCCTGCCTTTCAACCCCTGCCTTCCTCTTAATGCAGCCTACCCCCAAACAGATTTAAAGGCTGTTTGTCCATTTAAAACCCAGCTTTCCTGAACTTTGCATGATGTGCTCCCCCCCCACCCCCAGCTCCGGTTTCTAGGCAGTAGCCTTTACTGGTTATGGAAGGAAGTGCAAGGTTGTAGGCAGCTGCTCTGTGCTCTACTACCGTTGGCTGGTTACTTCTGCAGGCTTCATTTCCCTTAGGAGGTCAAACTGAAGAAAGAGTGGAAGTAATTAGTTTCTTACCCAGAAGCTGACTTTGTGAGGGTGCCAGCTGGGAGGAATAAAAGCCCGTGATGAGCTCCTCCGGCTGACAGGATCAACAGGCCGCTCCCAGCCTCAGAGGTTGACAGTATTCCTTGTCCCTGACCTGGGGGAAGAAAGAGCCCAAATCCAGGGGCAGCTGGACCAGAGGCAAGAGCCAAGCAGGCTGACCACTATTCCAGTCCATTGCATGGAGAAAGGTATTCCAATTTGGACAAAAATTCAGAATGTATTAAATAAGGTGTAAACCGTCAAGGACAAATGAAAAAGTTTATGACAAGCAACATATGCAAAGTAGAAGCATAGAGGTTTATTTTTGTCATTTCATAATAAAGTCAAGGAGAGGGCCAAGAGGTCATGAGGCTTTGCTCATCTGAGGCCATCAATTCGCTGTTGAAGCACCTGTAACAGCTTCTTGCTAGTTCATAAGGCAACTTCTGAACTCACATGCCTTACTTTCTTTTGTTTACTATGTAGGAAAAATACTATGTAGGGATGATATTCTCAAAGTATGTGGTCAGAGACCAAGTCCTGTGGTTTACATTTCCCTAGAAACAGACTGGAAATGGAATACACAGTACAAAATGATGGTAATTAATAAACTGATATGTTGCTTTTTATAGTTAAAGCTTAACCATAACAATACAGTCTATTGTAAACCCAGAAGCAGGTAGTTTGGATAGATTTGGCCATTCAGATATCCCAAAGTCTCCATCAGTTAGGAAGATGACTTTTTCTCTTTTTCATACAGGTCTTTTAGGCCAACTTGTTGGTGTTCCTCATCCCTCAGCGGAAGAAGACCCAGTCTAGAAAGCTAATTGTGAGAAAGTGAGACTTTCAGCTCAAGGTGCTAAGCAATTAATTATATAAATGAAACTTTGAGGTCTGCCCTTCTTGCCTCTACCAAATCTCAAAAATTTAATACACAGAATCTTTTTAGAAACCATATGATAGATGATTAGCTGTCTATCTCAATATCCATTCTCTCCATTTTTTTTTCTCCAGTAATTGAATGCCTGATTTTTAGTTGGGTCCAAGGTCTTCTGGAATAAAGATTGCATTTCCTAGCCTCCCTTGCATCTAGATAAGGCCATCTGACTACGTTCTGGCAAAAGATATAGATGCTGAACTGTTAGGTACAATTTCTGTGAGAAATTCTTAAAAGAAGGGGCATGTTCTTTTTTACTCCTTGTTTTTTTTCTTCTGGCTGGAACACAGATTTGATGGTGGGAGCTTGAGCAGCCTTCTTGGGCCATGAAGTGGTACACTAAAGATGGCAGCATAGCAAGCTAGAAGGACTCTGGTTCCTTGATAATCACAAAACTAGTATAGGAGTCCTTGATTGTGGACCTCCAGACTTTTTATATGTGTGAGAGAAATAAATTTGGGTTTTCTGTCATATTGAGCCAGACTTAAAACTAACTGATATAACTCTAAAACTCCTCTCTGTTCTTCAGGACTAGTTCAATAGCAAATGATCATACTATTTATCAATAATATCTAATAACTCTAAACAATGAAGAAAATAGGGTTAACTCAGGAATTCAGGGTCTTACAATTATAAACTTGTAGCTTCTGGGGAAAGTTGTGAAAAGACTATTTCAGTAATATGAGAAAACTCATTGCTTTTGTGCCTTTTCTGTGTATTCCATGATGTTGATGCTGCCATAATCAGTGACCTTTGCACATCTGGTGATGAGCACTTTGGTGACAGTCTCCTTGACTATATTGATCATCCTTTGCTTTGAGGGTAAAGCCACTTTGGCCTTATTTCAAAGCTTGCTCAGGAGTGACCAAGATACCTGGTTGTCAGTTGGGACTGGACCCAGGTTTTGTGGGGCTTAAAACTTATACAATGTGGGAGACCCCTGAAAATAAAAAAGAACACAAAAGTATGATATAAAATTGCTGGAGGTCCTTCTATGGCCTTGGAAGGCCCATGGAAATGAGGGGGCATGAAGCTTAAGTTTTAAATTATCTCATGTTAAATCTGTCTCATTTAATTAAATCCATTGTCACTATTTAAAAAGAAATTTATTATTATATGGTCAGTGCATGTGTGCTTTGTAGAAAATTAAAAAATACAAACAACATAAAATGAGCATATTCCTACCTCACAGAACACTGTAACCACTGTGTGTGTGGGTTTAACCAAAATGATGTCATACTTTAAGAATTGTTTTATAACCTACTTAATTCAGTCAACAATCTCTACCTTTGTGTTTCAGTATATTTTCATTTCATCTCATTTTATCTCACCTAATTTCCAGGCCATATTAAAATTTCTCTAACCCCAATTATTCTTATAGCTGGTTTATCCAAATCAGCATCCAATCCAGAATCTTACATTTTCTTTTAAATTAATCTTAATCTACTGCAGTCCCTTTTTAAAGTACACTTACAATTGGAAGCAATTGAGTCAGCTGTCCTACAGAATATCCCACCTTCTGAATTTGGTTGCTTCCTTGTGGCAGTGTTTACCTTGCTTCTCTAGCCACTGTGTTTCCTATGAAATAGAAGTCATGTCTAAAGGGTGAATGGATTCAAGGTAAACATATCTTTTAAAATAGTCACTATTTCTTAGTAAAAATCTAGCATGGAATTTATATTAGATACTACTCTCCTTTCCCAAATAATGTCAGGAAGAAAACAAATATAAAGCATATATATCAGAAGAAAAACAATCTTTGACCAGAATCTTTTTGCACTCTCAAGGAAATTAAATATTATATGGATGCTGTGAAACAAAAAAATCACAGATGCCAAAAGAAGATGAAAAGGGGACTGGAAGAGGTAAGGAAAGAAACAGAGGAATAACCTACTAAATATCTGAAAGTCACATTAGAGGCCACAAGAAGCAGAGTTGACATGGCAGAAAATGCAGTTGGTGACATGAATATCATACAGAATGCAATGAAGAACGGTAAAGACATGCCAGAGAGAAAATGATAGGTATTTAAGAGATTTATGGAGATCCAATAGACAGATAGATTCCATGATAAAGACAGAACAAATGAAATTGGAAAAAGAAATGTCTAAAAGATAAAAACTTTTCCTGAAACAAAAAAAGACCCAATTTGGCAAATGAACTGAGTTTACTGTTTTCCAAGTAAATTGAGTATATAAAGCATTGAGATCAGAATAGTTCTTGTGGAGTTCCTAAATTTTAGGAATAACAAAAGTATCCTATCTAGAAACATCCAGATAGAAGAAACAGACATTCTAACAAAGGGAATAAAATGAGAGACTGGCCTTAGATTTCTTTTCAGGAACTTCAGATGGCATAAGACAATGAAACAATGTAGAAGAATCTTGAGGAGCAAAGGGTATGACCCAATAATTCTATAAATGGCTATGAATTCATTGAAGTGTAAAGGTAACAAAAATAATCTTAAAACTAAGCACACTAGAACTAAATTGGTAATCTGGGAGGGAAAAAAGCAAGCCACTAGCTGTTTGATTTTTTTTTTTTTTTGGAGGTACCAGGGTTTGAACCCAGGACCTCATACATGGGAAGCAGACACTCAAACACTGAGTGACATCCACTCCCCAATGAGAGTTTTTGTTTTTTTTTGTTTTTTTTTTAGGAGGTACCAGGGATTGAACCTGGGACCTTGTACATGGGAAACAGGTGCTCAACCACTGAACTACATCTACTCCCCTTGTTTGGTTTTTTAAAAGGGGAACATAATGCATAAAATTTGAAATTAGAAAGCATACATAAGTGAAAATGAAGAGGAGGTACAAGCTTCTGGGTAAAGATAGTATGTGTGATGCTGTATCACTTAGGATATAGTCTAAGTTGTAAAAAGACCCCAAAATACAGTGGCTTTAACAAGATAGACTTTTGATTTTCTCTTACATAACAGTTCAGAGGTGGGCAGTCCAGAACTTGTAGAGTATCTGCCATCCTCAATATGTGGTTTCCTTCTCTGGGTTCCAAGGTGGCTGCTCCAGCTCCTGCCATCATGTTTGTATCCTGGCCAGTGGGTGGGAAAGAGGGAAGGGAAAAGGAGTGCACACTCATTCCTTTTAAGGGTATGACCTGGTAATGGCATAATCACTTTTGCTCACATCCCATTGGTCAGAATTCAGCCATATGGCCACACCCAAGTACAAAGGAAGCTGGGAAATGTAGCTTTTAGCTGGATGGTCATGAGCTCAGCTGAAACGGAGAGTTTATTATTTAAGGAAGACGGAGCCAATGGATATTGGTGGACAATTAGCAGACTGCAAAAAAAGTGATATCATAGAATTACTCCCCCTGACAAACACACTAAATACATAATAAATATTTTTATAAAGCAAAAAAATTAACAAGTGACTACATGACAAGGAAAGGGGTTACATAGTGGTCAAAGGGTAGGAGAACAGAACATTTGGGTATGGCCTGATAACGGGGAAAGAAGGCTAGTTAGTAAAATTGTGGCCCTCCCCCCACCACCCCTAATTCAGAGAAAGAC
The DNA here is from genome assembly GCA_029593785.1 of Cabassous unicinctus. Lineage (NCBI taxonomy): Eukaryota > Metazoa > Chordata > Mammalia > Cingulata > Chlamyphoridae > Cabassous > Cabassous unicinctus. The sequence goes on along the minus strand of JAQZBX010040146.1, from coordinate 6,359 downwards.
AGCCTGAGCGAGTGAGTTATCAGCTCAGTGAGAACAATAAGAAGAAAAGCCTTCAAGAAGAGAAGGCTCTATCTCTGTCTCACCAGGTGCAGGAAAATTCCAGCTGGGCTCACCAGTTTTCATGTCTTCAAGATGAATTGAAAGAAAGATTATTCCACAAGAATAAGATACACCCCAATTAGGAAACAGGATATTTAATAGAAAGCATAACCCAGGTCCTCTAGAATAAAGACTACAAACAGCCAGACCTGAGTCCTTAGCACCCCTTGTACCTTTAGGCTGCACAGCATTGCCCTTCCTATCTTCCCTTCCCAGAGTGGGGCAACTGGCGATAGCCCAGCTCTGTGGCACTTAGGGGGAAAGGAGATGCCACCCTGAGGCCTGGCAGTGGATCGCCAGGGGCATCGCCAATCCCGGGGCAATACAGAATGCAGGGGTGGGGGTGGGGGACGAGTGAGCTGCTCAAAGGCAGAGGGCTTGCTCAGTAGGGGATCACAGAGGTGATCTTCACAAGGGGCGAAGGAATCAGCCAGCATGTTTGGGAGATTGGGTACATTGAGCCAGTAAGTGAGTATATTGAGAATAATCATAGCCAGTTTTCTCACTGTTGGAGAAGGAACTTAGACATATGGAAAGGGAGAAGAGTAGAAAGAACCTTGAGATAAATTAATAGATGATGAATATATGTATATATGTGTACTATTGTGCTGAAAATAAAACAGAAAAAAAAGGGGTGCAGAGCAAGTTTATTGAGCCAAAGTTGCATTAATGCAGGAGCAGCATCAGCAGAGGCTTCTGCTCAAAGGGGTGCGCTGCGGAGCAGCCTAGATGGCTGCCTGAGACAAAAGAGAGGTGTGAGGGAATGGGGAGGGATAAAGGGGACGTGATTTATGGTTAGTAAGTGTGTTCTGTGAGCTGCGTGGACTACGGGGGCTGTTTGGGCAGGGTGTCCTTGAGGCCCAGTTTGTTAATCAGCAAGCAGGACGTGGGTGTAGCATTGTAGCCATCTGGTGAAGGCCAGCAGGCCTTGTAGGTGTCAGCTTGAACTCTTTGTTACAGTTCTTCCTCTCAGGCTGGGGCAGGGGGTTTTATCATCGCCGCAAAGGATTGTTGATACGTCAGCTTGCTTCAGTTAACCTCCAGTTAATCTCCGTTTCTTCTTTATAACTCCCTGGAAAAAAATGGAAGCTCAAGCAAATCAAGATGGTTAGTAAATTCATTTACCATTCCAATCTCACATTCCCTCCTTTTGGTCGAGGGAGTCCTTTGACTCCCCGAAGACCAAGTATGACTAGCTTGGGGCTTTACAGACTGATACTCTAAAGCTACAGGCGACAGGAGAAAAAGTCCTGTCAAAGCCAGTGGCTTTGAGGCACTGTGTGGCGAAGTTGGTGATAATGCGGATGAAAACAGGTCCGAGGAGAAGGATAATGATCAGCATGATCAGCAGTGAATCTAGGGAATACAACTAAGAGGTGTTAGGCAGAAACCCCTTAATTGACTCCCATTTGTCTCTTGGTTGCTGGTTTATGCTGTGAAGCCATATGGCTTGCTTGAAGATTTCCTGGGCGTTGGTCTCGGCTTGTCCGGTAGTGTTGTTCCAAGTACAACAGGATGTGTTGGCAACAGCACAGACGCCTCCTTCTTCTGCCAGTAGGTAATCTAAAGCTAACCGATTGTCCATAGTTATGGCTGCGAGGGAATTGAGAGAGGTAGTTAGTCCTTGCAGGGCTTGCCCGGTTTCTTGAGCTAGTTTCAAGAGTGGTGCTGAGGTTGTGGATGATGTGTTCTTGCTATCCAAAACCTATCCAGGGGGCTAAAATTACAAGTCTGAGCCCTATTCCATCAAGAATTAAACCAATAGCCCTTTTATTTCACGTGGGAGAGGTAAAGTTATAAGGGTAGAAGTTGGGGTCTGTTACAGAGCCAATTGTGCATTGTCCATCGGGCTTTGGGTCAGTGAGCAGGGAAGGGAATGCTACAGGCCCTAGAGTGGTATTGCATAGGAAGGGGAAACCTGAGGGGAGGCAGAAAAGTCTTTGTTCCCTGAGGGAATAAACAAAAGAACAGTGAAAGAGTCATTTTAGTTAGACAGTGGGGCTAGGGAAAACAATGTTTGCTACAGTCTAGATAAAGGCAGTGGAGGTAATGGCAGCAAATAGAAGATAACAGAGTTAACAAGGGTCCCTAGGGGGCCAGTCAGGCTGTCCTTGCTCTTGGGGGAGAACTATGCATTAATTAAGAAAAGACACAAAAAGGATTTTAAGTGTACTCAGCCCACATCCGGAGTCTTGGAAGATGCCAGCTGCTTCTGGACCCTGTGGAGTGTCAGGGTCAGGTCTCTGATGCTTTCAGTAGTCCAGTTGGGTGGTTTTAGGTGCAATAGGTGAAATCAGGAGTCGATTCCTCGGAACTTTGCAGCAGTGGGGGTTGTAAGGAGGACTCAAAAGGGTCCTTTCCACCGAGACTCAAGTCCATGCTTCCAAAGATGCTGTTACCAATACCCCCAATCTCCTGGATGCACAGGCGGTGGAGATCAGGGGCAGGCTGAAAGGGTCGAGAGGAGTTATATTGAGGGCAGAGACCTCAGATTTAAAATTTTTTCCACCAATACTTCCTCGCAAGAACGTCAAGCTTACTAGGAGCCCAATGAATTTGGGTGTGAAGGTGAGTCATCATTGGGCGAGTGAGGACATCTGGAAGGACGAATAAACCATTGGGGCTGACCCAAAGTCCAGTATGGGGATATTTATGCCTGCCTTGGCCCTCCAGATTTTTGAGATCTGGGGAAACATAGTTTGCTGGGCTTGTAAAATGTCATTTATAGATGGCCCTTGGGGGGCCGTTGGCACAGTGTAGAGGGGGAAGGCAGGTTGGCTTGGCAGTTTCCAGTAGTTTATTGGGTGTTCCATACCTGCCCCTTGAGCTGCAGTGTCTTGGGCTTCTGATTTAGCTTTGCTTTGTCCTGCAGTTTTCACTACTGCTACTGCCTTGGGGAAATTCACTTACTCAAAACTTGTTTTTGATGGGCTGGCCAGAGCATATAAGGAAACCTTAGTGTTTCCAGAGCATGCCAGAAGTGGGCTACTCCAAAGGCATAGTGACTGCCTGTGTAAATGGTAACGCTTTACCTTTTGCCAAGCGGCAGGCCAGCATAACTGCTGTAAGTTCTGCCTGCTGAGTGAGGAAGCTTCAGGGAGGGGTCCACGTTCAACGATTTCAGAACAGGTGGTTATTCCATATCCTGCAACTAGATATCCCTTTTCATTATGATCGCAGGATCCGTCTGTGAACCAGACATCATTAGGTTCTTTCGGAGGTCACTGAGGTCGTTCTTGGGCTGAGAACCGAGTCGAGAAGGGTGACGCAGTCATCTTTGGTGGCCGAGTCAGGGAGGAGAGTGGCAGGGTGGAGAGTCTAACCTCTGAACTGAAATATTAGGATTGCTCAACAGGGAGGCTTCTAGGTGTGCCAGGCGGCTTGCGGAGAAATGCTGGGTAAGATGGCTGTTTAGCAGAGTCTCCACAGTATGAGAAAATTGTAAGAGCCGAGTCCAGGGTTACCTCAGAGACTGCCTGAGCCAGTCGCAGGGCAATGGCTGCACGTAGGCAGGAGGGAAGGCCCCAGGTTACTGCGTCTGGGGTCTGGCTGTGACAGCCCATGGGGCGATGATGATCAGCATGTCTTCGGGTTAATACCCCACAGGCATTCCCTCCTTTTTAATTCACAAACAGCTGGAAGGGGAGGGAGTAAGTAGGGGGCCCTAGGCTTCAAAGGGGGCTTTACCAGTGCTTGCTGCAGAAGTTTGGGGAGGAAAGAACTGAAAGGGTCAGGGGAGAAAATGCAGTTATTTATGCTACAATCCACCCTGTTCCACAGCTCTCACAGTCTTGCCACCACCTGTTCCGCAAAAGGCACTGAGTTTGCCGCCGAGCGGATGTAGCTTGGTGGTTGAACGCCTGCTTCGAATGTGGGAGGTAAAATTAAAAAAGTAAAATAAAATTATATGTATTTGTGTGACATTTATGTAATATAAGCATCTTTAAAAAAAAAATTGGTCAAAGCCTTGCATAAACGTGTCAAATAAGATTAAAAAAAAAAAAAAAGGTCCTAAGCTTGGAACGGGGTGGGGGGTATAAACTGTAGTACTGTGCTATGCCACAGCTACAATATAAACAAGGTAAGCAATTATAGGAGTTCCTGGGCTCTGGGAGTTGCCATCTAGAAGGGCATCTAGAAGATAAGGGAAGGACATTTCAGGGGAGACAGAGATGCTGGATGCTGGCACACACCTGCACTTCTAACAGTCCCATTGATCATGGCTTGTCAACAGTGGCAGCCCAGTCAAGGAAGAAGTTAGAAGAAGCCGGTGAAGCTGGAAAAGAAGCCTAAGGGTGCAAGCACAAATGTTTAGTAGTTGCCTGGAAGGGGAGGGGGAGGTTTTCTCTGGTGAGTACTATAGCAGTGGAACTTTCTCCATAGGCCCTAGGATATTTGCTTAGAGTGGGCAAGGTCTGGGCTCATAATACCACACAAGTTAACTCTCCAAAGGAGCAGACCAAAATGCCAATTGTGTTTTACCACCCCGTGGCAGCCCTTCTTTTTTTTTTTTTTTTTAAGATTTATTTATTTATTTATTCCCTCTGCCGCGCCTCATTTTTTTGTGCTCACTGTCTGCTCTCTGTGTCCATTCTCTGTGTGTTCTTCTGTGTCTGCTTGTCTTCTTGGCCACTCTTCTTGTGTAGCTAAAGGGCTGCCGCTTCATCACTTTTAGAGCTGCCTAACTTTAACTCTGGGTTCCAGGTGTCATGCAGGTACTTAAATTCTGGGGGGTTATTAGGTTATACCTAAAGAGCAAAGCATCTCAGGATTTAGAAATAACAATTAGAGATCAGAGCTCAGGAATAAATGTGACTGCTGCAAGAGCTTACAATCTAGGCCCTAACTTCCTTAAATAAAGCTATTTCTAGAGATTATTAATTACAGCTTACAGTAGAAGTTTTGTTTCATTTTACTTTTACTCTTTTACCAAGATTATGTTAATCAACAGGCAAAAATAAACTTTTGCCTTGCTTTTCCTTTAAAGTCCCTTTTTGTTTACAATGGGATGACTGCATGTGCTTTTAGAGAAGCATCAGAGCAAAACAGTGTAACTGATAAGAGATTTTGGTTGTTTGTATAACATCACATTTTTCTAAGAATAGCTAAAACTATAACCAACAATATATCATCATGCCGATCAGTATTAGGATAGAATAGACGGTGATAACTTTAAAAGTCTTTAAGAATTTTTTTATACAATCCCCAAATGTATAAGTAGATTACACATTTAAATTTTTCTTTACATTTTCTTCTTTTAGGAAGATTCTTTCTACCACAAAGAAGCTTTAGCAGTACTGGAAGAAAGCTATTTTTCTAGTAAATTGACAAAAACTTAAGATTCCCAATGGAATCAAGATTATCTTCTTGCTACCACCACCTTAATATATTACATGTTTATCAGAACACTAATATCCTCCCCTTAAGAATAAATTACTTTTAACAATGTGGTTGATTCCTTAAAACTTCAGAGTGGTAAATGTAATATGGCTTTTTACATATATTAAGTGTATATATTTTAGCACCTCACTTTTTACATGGTGAAAGAACAAATTATTTTTAACAGTTTGCAATTAAAGATATCCTTAAGAATTTTATTAGAATATTAAAGGTTGTTAGGCCTGAACATTTTATTTAAGTAGGGCTCTATTTATCACAGTGACCAATAAGTTAGTAAAATAGTTTGGAAAAGACTTAACTTCCAAAATAGCAATGGCTCTGTATATACATATTTTTTTAAACCATTAAGGATATGATGAAGCCATTCTGATAAGGTACAGATTCTTTGTTATACATATATATATATATAAATAAATAAATATATATAGATTATCTCAAAAGGACTTTTATCTCCTTCCATTCAAAACCAACTAGCCATTTAAGAAAATTGTGTTACTTTAACAGAGAGTAAGTCAAATTTCAGTTTTGCATCAGCACACCATTTAGTAAACAAATTTTAGCATAGATTATAAACAGATTGAGGATGTGTTTTTTTTGCTATAAAGTTACTTTGTGTTATCAACATCAACCCCTAGATTTTTGCTTAATAATGATTTCTTGGAATCAGTCATTTACAGTATAATCTTTCAGTTTGGAAAAATGCTTTTACAAACTTCCCATAACCATCCATAACCACATATACTGGTTACTTCATCTCAAGACAAATTCTACCTTTAAATAAGCTTATTGAATCATAGCCAGTAATAAGTGAAATTCACTTCCACTAACCTTTCTACAACTGCCATATGTATTCAAGTCTT
>JAQZBX010040145.1:0-22778 GCA_029593785.1 Cabassous unicinctus | reverse complement strand
GAAAATTTGGGAGATACTGGGGAGTGAGAAGGGGAAGGTGCCATGGTTCAGACTGGACACCCAATTATGCAGTGATAAAAGGAAAAATGTTTAATTTTTTTTTAATTTTTTGTTTTTTTATCATTTTTTGACTATCCAAATCCTTTAATTTAATTTTATTTTTAGTGGTTCTTTTTTAAGTTTCCATGTATTTTATCTCTTACATATAAACTTATCATTATTATTTCATTTTCCTATTTATTGTATTTGGCTATTATATGGGCTTCATCTTCAAGGAAGGTTTAGATCACAGAAGGATTACAACGGGGGCAAGAGAGGATCATTGGTGGGGGGTGTATGGAATGGGGGTTTCATGGGAGGAAGTTCACCTGAATATACATGAAAGATATATAAAATTGTTAAAATGATCAAGGGGTGGGGCATGGTCACAGTGTATGGAGAATCACTCAATAAATGAGAGAATACTGAATTCCCAGCCTGGAGACCTCTGACACATTCTCCAAGGGTACAGAACAGCCCACAAGTGCGGGTTCAGTTTTTTGCAAAAGAGGATGATCCACTAATGGGTTCTGTTTATTGATGACTAGCCTTATGAGTCTTTGGTCTTATAATTGAAACTTAGCCTTCTGTTATGGGGTGCCTAAGGGTTGCCACCTGAGAGTCTCCTTGTTGCTCAAATGTGGCCTCTCTCTAAGCCAAACTCAGCATATGAATGCATTACCTTCCCCCCAGCATGGGACATGACTCCCGGGGATGAGCCTCCCTGACAATGAAGGATTAATACCAAGTGCCAACTGGCAATACGACTGGAAAAATACCTTGAATAAAAGGGGAAAAAGGTAAAGACAAATGAGTTCATACGGCTAACAGACTTCAAAGAGAGTTGGGAGGTCATCCCAGAGGCAATGCTTATGCACACCTCAGTAGGATCTCATAGAACACCAAAGTGGATACCACACAGAGGAGGGGCTCCTGAGGGCTCTGGAGACACCCAGGTCATATATAAGGGGGGATCTCTCCAGACATTGATGCCTTATCAGTGGGCTATACTTTGGAATCTGTGCTCCTGTGAGTGACAGAGCTGGACTCAGATAAGTCCTCCCTGCACATGGTCCATCGGTCCCTTCTATTCAAACCTGTACTTTGTGTTGGAGTTTGCAGGTGTACTTACAAAGACTGGAGCCTTTGGCCTGCCCATGTGCCAGCTGTGCCAGTAGGAGCTGCAACTCCTACTCCACAGCTCAATGGACTCACCCAAGTCACCTGGTGAGGAGCTGATGATGGACAACGGACGTCCCAGGTAATGGAGAGAGTCTGCAGCTGCAGGCAGGATAATCTCATCAATCTTATCCATGGGATATAAGCCCCCTTTCACTTGGAGGTAGAGTGGACATCACCATCCCAGACTCCTCAGGATTGGGGGAAGAGCTATGGACTAGAGTGGACTTACTGGTATTCTGTTGTAGACATATTGTGATTCAAGCAATGGAAGAATCTCCAACAGTGAGGTGGAGCCAGTGGCCACTGGATGCTTTCGGGGCAGGGAGAGGGAAAAGCAGTTGTCATACAGAGGCTTTTTTGGGACTTGGGAATTATCCTGAGTGACATTACAACAATAGTTATAGGCCATTTTACATCAGCATATAATGTGCAGAACTGTGTGGGAGAGTGTGTGGTCTACAATGTGAACTATGGTCCATGCTTTGTGACAAAGCCCCAGGATATGTATATGCATTACAGGGATTGTGCCACACTAATGAAAGATGTTTATATGGGAGGTTATGGGAGTTGTGGGAGGTGGGGTACATGGGAATCCCTGTAATTTTTGTGTAACATTTATGTAATCTAAGCATCTTTTAAAATATAAAAAAATTAATAAATAACCACAGAAATAAAAAAATAAAGAGATGTAACAGCATACACGGGTCCCATACATCACCCCCACCACCACCAAGACCTTTTTATGTGGTCCATTTGTTACAAAATAGGCAGGGGCATGTTCAAAATATTACTAATAACTATATCTCATATTTGGTGTATTTTTCCATCAAACCACCCTATTTTTTTAAACAAATATATTTCATTGATACATGTTAATAAAGCATGCAATTTATCTAAAGTGTACAATCAATGGCAGCTGTTATATTCACAGAGTTGTGCTTTCAGCCTTTCAATCATTATTTAACTTTCATTATTCAATAATAATAATAAAGAAAAACAGACAATCAAACAAGCAAGTATATTCCTCCACTCTCAATCTCTCTGTTTCCCCTGCTGTACATATCTGCTATTCTGGCTATTCTTTCAAAAATATTTATCAACCAGTTTTATTGAGATACATTGACATATCATATCTTCTAGCCAAAATGTATAATCAATGCCTTTTTATTTTAGATGTTGAAGGACCTTTATTGCAAATTTGTAAATTAAAACAGAAAATAGAAATAGTAAATTGTAAAAGAAAGCATAAGGCCAGGTTAGATTTAATATAATCCATTATAAGAAAGAGATAGAATGGCAACAAACATTCATAAATGTAAATAATAATTCTAATATAAAAGAAATAATTATAACAAAATTCTAATTTTTATATTTCAGCTCTAACAATTGGACATAATCCCTAAGAATGAAAAAAATTATTGGTTTAGTTATTTGATTTCCATTGAGGACTTATTTCTTTCTGGATAATCAAATTCTTATTTGGGAATTACTCACATCTTATTGGCTTAAATTACTCAGATAGCAAGATCACTAGGAAGACACCGATATTTCAAAACTGGGCCCCTCAGAGCTCAGTAAGCCAAGGGTCAAGCAATAAGTGACAACAAAACTGAAAAAATATTGACAACTCAATGATGAGAGTTATCAAAAGCCACCAGATACCAGATTTATCAAAGCTTATCACAATGGAAAACCTGTTCAAACAACTTGAAATTGGCTTTCCAGCCATGGGTTCTAAAATGACTTCTGGCATCAGAGGTTGGAAAGTCAGGAACATGCTACACCTTAATATTGTGGGCCCACAGAAATGCAGCCACCAGGTGATTCTCAGCAACTGCCTTAGAGAGTGTGATCTCCCTTTCTCCACTGCAAGGATCTCCAGTGGGTGCCACATGAACATGCCCACACCCAAATTGCTTGGGGCCTGAGGGCATGGAGGAAAGACTCTTTTGAAAAGAAAGCATCTAGGAAGGGTATTTTCACAGTTCAATATATGAATCTGGTGTTTTAATGTTTGTACTTTAATATCAGTGCATAAATGTATATAGTTTTGGGAGAGGGACCAGGTGAACACTGGGGATCTGTAGGTATGTGATTTAAAGTACAAAGTTGGGAATGTTTTTATGGCAATATGACAAAGAAGATTTACCAGTTTAGGGTGTTGGGTGGGGGCATTCAGGACAGGGCACACCTGGAGCAGGCTTCTAGGGAGTGTGTGGGTGATCATTTTGTCATAATGTGTTGTTTCTGTGGGTAGAGACAACATAATGAGTGGGAAGGAGTTGGACTCCAATATTCAGCAGGGCTGATTTGTTCACAAATAGAGAGGTGGGAGTCTCTTGAGAGCATGGGTGGTTCCTAATAGGGGAAGACAAACCAGTGTGTCAAGACCTCAGTCTTGTTGTGTGTAACTATGAATCTTGTCATCCAAGGAGTGAAGCCAGGGGGTCACCATGGGCCCCAAGGGGAGGGGGAGGGAGGAATAGAATAGATCAAACAGGGAGTATATAGTAGGCAATGAAAGTGTTCTACATGATCTTACAGTGATGGACACAGGACATGTTAAATATCATCAAAATTTTTAAAAGTGTACAGCCTAAAATGTAAACCATTATGTAAACTACTGACCCTGTTTAAAAGTTATGTTTCACTCTGTGTATGTCAGTTATAACAAAGGTACCATCCACATATAAAAAGGTATTAATACAGGAAGGAGGAAAAGGGGGGGATGTTGGGTATATGAAAGTCCGCTGTATTCTGTGTGTGACTTTTCTGTGATCTAAAACTTCTTTGAAAACAAAATGAAAAATAGTAAGACACTGGGGAATAAATGGAAGAAAATGCCAATGTACAGTCAGGACACCAGATATTAGAGTGATGAAAGGCAAAATGTAAAAAAAAATTTTAAATATTTTTCATTATTTTTTAATACCCCAAACTTTAAATTTTCTTTCATTTAATTTTTTAAAAATTTTATGTATTATATTCCTTATATTTAAACTTATCATGATTATTTCATTTTCTTATTAATTGTATTTGGTTATTTTAATGACTTCATTTTTGAAGAAGCTTTGGGTCACAGAAGGGTCACAGCTAGGAGAGGGGAAGATCATTGGTTTACCTGGGCATACATATAAGGTATATAAAAATGTTCAAATGTTCATGGGGCATTGTCACAGTGGGTGGAGACTCACACAATAACTGAGAGAATATTGAATTCCCATCCTGGAGAGCTCTGCCACATTCTATAATAGAGCAGCAACAGTCCTCCAAGTGCAGGGGCAATGACTGTTGAAGGAGGATGATCCACTGATGAACCCTTGATATTGACAACTACAAATATGGGCTTTTGATCTTGAAATTGAAACTTAACCTATTGTTGTGGGGCGCCTGGAGTTGCCTTGTGAGAGCCTCCTTGCTGCTCAAAGGTGGCCTCTGTTTATGCCAAGTTCAGCACATAAATACATTACCTTCTGCCCAGCATGGGACATGACTCCTGGGTTGATCCTCCCTGGCACTGAAAGATTATTACCAAGCACCAACTAGCAATGCAACTGGAAAAAGACCTCCAATAAAAGGGAGAAAATGTATAGACAAATGAGTTTATATGGCTAAGAGACTTCAAAGTGAGTCAGGAGGCCATTCCAGAGGTAACGCTTATGCACATCTCAGCAGGATCTCATAGACTGCCAAACTGGATACTACCCCAAATAGTGGGGCTCCTCAGTGCTCTGGAGGCACCCAGGTCCTATGGTCAGTGCTGATAGCTCTTGAGATTGGTGCCTTGCCAGTGGGCCCTACTTTGGAGTTTGTGCTCCTGAGAGTAACAGAGTTGGACTCAGTTATGTCTTCCCTACACATGACTGTCATTTCTATATAAACCTATACTTGATACTGGAGTTTGTAGGTGTACATCCAATAGACATAAGTCTTTGGGCTGTCCATGTGCCAGCTGGGCCCAGAACCTTGGCAGAGTTGGAACACCTACTCTACAGCTCATTGGATTCACCCAGGACAACTAACAAGGAGATGATGATGGACAACAACCATCCCAAGGAACAGAGAGAGTCTACAACTGCAAGCAAGATAGTCCTATCCATCTTCCCCAAGGGATATAAACCCCCTCTCAATTAGAGGTGGACTGGACATCACCATTCCAGAGTCTTCAAGTTTGGGGAATGAACTATAGACTAGAGTTAACTTACTGGTATTCTACTACAGACATTTTGTGATTCTAGCATTGGAAGAAATTACAACATTGATGTGAAACCAGTGGCCACTGGAGGCTCTGGGGCAGGGAGAGGAAAAATAGTTGTAATACAGAGGCTTTTTCAGGACTTGGGAATCATCCTGAATGACATTCCAATGAAAGATATTGGCCATTTTATATTGTCACATAACATGCAGAACTGTGTGGGAGAGAGTGTAGACTACAATGTGAACTATGGTCCATGCTCAGTGGCAAAGCCCCAGGATGTATTTATCAATTGCAGTGAGTGTGACACACTAATGAAAGATGTTTATGTGGGAGAGTGTGGGGAGTGGGGCATATGGGAATCCCTATTTTTTTGTGTAACATATATGTAATCTAATTATCTTTTTAAAAATAAAAAAATTATTTAAAAAAGAAAGTAATCAGGATATTGTTTTCCCATTCAACTGTGTTAATCATGTGCTCTAACCTTGTGAATATCAGTATGCAGCAGGGATTAAAACTGTCTTGCAATTAGTATTTAAAAATAATCAAGATAGTGATTTCCCTGTTCTCTCTCTGACTCCTGTGTTTTAATGCTGTTTGTAATCAATTTCAGTACATTGCAGTGAATAAAGCATATAATTCAGTTAGAATTTGAAACTAATGAAGATAGTGTTTTCACAATTCACCATATGAACCCTGTGTTTTAGCACTGTAAGCAAATATCAGTACAAAGCAGTGAATAAAGCAAATATTTTTGTTAGTATTTGAAAGTAATCATGAAAGTTTTCACAGTTCATTATGGGAATTCTATGTTTTACAAAGGGTGTAAGTCAATATCACTGCACAACAGTGTATAAAGCAAGTATTTCATTAGTTTTCAAAGATAATCAAGATAGTGTTTACATAGTTCACTTTGTCAATTCTGTGTTTTAACATTATTTGTAAGTCAATATCTGTATGCAGCAGTGAACAAAGCATGTATATTAATTAGTTTTGATAGCCAACATGACAGTGTTTTCACAGATCACTGTTAATCCTGTGTTTTCATATTGTTTGTAAGTTAATATCAGTACATAGCAGTGAATCAAACATGTATTTTAGTTAGTTTTGCAAACTAGTCAATATAATGTTTTCACAGGTCACTATGTGAATCTACTATTTTAAAAGTGTTTGTAAGTAAACCACAATATAAAGCAATGAATGAGGCATGTATTGTACTTACTATTTGATATTAATCAAAAGAGGTTTTCATGGTTCATTATGTGTATAATTTGTTTTAACATTGTTTTCAAGTCAATATGATTACATAGCAGTGAATAAAGCACATATTCTAGTTAAGTTTCAAAATGAATCAAGATAGTGTTTTCATATTTTGCTATGTGAATCCTGTGTTTTCACATTGTTTGAAAGTTGATATCATGTATAGCATTGAATAAAGCATCTACTTTAGTTACTATTTGAAACTAATCAAGGTAGTGTTTTCATAGTTCAGTATGTGAATCCTGTGTTTTAAAAATGTTGGTAAGTCAGTATAGTGCATAGAAGTGACTGAAGCATGTATTTTATTTGGTTTTCAAAACTAATCAAGATGGAGTTTTCACAATTCACTATGTGAATCCTGTGTTTTCAGATTGTAAGCCTCTACATGTGCACAGCAGTTAATAAAGCAATACATTTTATTCACAGTAAAATATATGTGTCCTTTTAAACATAGAGAAATGGGTAAATGTCTGTATAATATGCAGAACTGAAAGGACAACTTTTCAACATTAGGCATAGTTTAGCTATCATATTCTTGGACATGTGCTTGAAAAGGCCAATGACAAAACTTCAAGTGCTGGAGAAATTAAACAGTTGGTCCTAAGGTTACTGCTGGTAAGTCTGTCATGCTCAGTGGTCCCTTCCTCATTTGTTTTCCCATTTGAAATGCTCAGTGCAGTGCTCACCTCCCTCTTCTGACACCTGGTCACTGCAGAGTGCCAGTTATACATGCTGTTATCACAAGTCATTTTCTCATGCCAAGGATATATTGAACCCTCTGTTGCATTTTCAAGAGCTCGCTGATATTTAAAAGAGTAAGAACCCTCTTAAACTAAACTTTAAAAAGTTAGAGTTTAAAGATTTGAGTTTGGTTCATCAAACAATGTGAGCTGACCTAAGAGTGACCCAGTCTCTAAGTCATAATTGAAATATTTTCTTTCCATAAAGATAGAGAATTTCTCAAACTTCATATTTACAGTAGTACACTTCATATTACATACTACAGTTTCAAAGGGAACCACAGTTTCTCCTTATTGGCATGCTACATGTTTCATATTTACTTTCATTTTGTTTATCTCAGTTTTCAAAATGTTTGAAAGTGCTCAAGTATAATTTACCTATAAGAATTTTATTCTTTACATCTAAGATAGGAATTTATGAATAATTTTATATCATCTTAATATTTCCCCTTCTGGAGAGCATCTCACACCTCTGGAATATTTCCATTGTTTTCTTCTTTGATATAAGATCAATTTTTTTTCTCATCAATTACACTATATTATTGTTTTAGATGATTCCCACAAGTTCTGGGGTTTTGTAGGAAGGGGGAAATAGGAGGAAAAACATGAAAGAAACCAGACTGATCTCAAACTTATAAATTAAATTGCAATTATTCACTGCCTACTGTTTGCCAGATACTATTTGTATTTCATATCTGAAACCAAAGGATATGTCCCAGCTATCAGATAGGTTTGTCTCAATAAGGGAATTTGAAGAACACATAAATCTAAGTTAAAATAATAATGGGTTTCTTAGAAGTGTTTCCAAACTGTCCTAGAATAACAAGATGGAGAAATGCTATACCTTGCAACTAACATAAATGTTTCCATAAGAAAAAAACATTGAGAGGTCCTTGGCTTAGTGGACTTTTGCTAGGACAATCAGGCTTCAAGATTTCTTCTTATAGGGAAGGACTGAATATTTACCTTCATAAATTATAAACTTAAACAGCTATAATCTTAAATAATCTCCTAAAGAGCATGTAGTCAAGAGGTCCATAGGTATCATGAGACATACAAGATTACCGAAATGAAATGAAGAGTGGAGGAGCCAGATGAGTCTTGGAACTCTGGTGGGTGTTTTAGAAAGTAGAATGGAGGCTGGGAGCTTGGGTGGGAACAGGGAAGCCCTCAGTCTCTTTGTAAAAATCGACATGGCACAACCTGGGGTGCTGCAGTAATATGACAAGAGGAACACTTTGTTATTACTTCATTAGTAAATGTCTTTAAGTGTCTGCAATTGTTACTCATCAGGTAAAATCTGCCCAGATGATTTACTGTTGGAGAATAATGGCCAAAACAATTTTAAAACAAACCACTCCCTACATCAAATGCTGGCCATGATATGGAACAATGGAAACTGTCATCCATTGCTGGTGGGAATGCAAAATGGCACAGCTTCTTTGTTAGATAATTTGATATTTTCTTGCAAACCTAAACATAGTTTGACCATATAATTCAGCAATTGTGCTCCTAGCTATTTATCTGAATAAACTGAAAATTGTTTATAGCTCTATTCAAAATTCATGAAAATTGTAAGCAACTCAAATGTTCATAAATACGTGAACAGATTAAAAAAAACTTTGTAGTATATCCATACAATGAATATTACTCAGCAATACAAGAAATGACTTATGAAGCCATGAATACCTATGGAGAACTCTTAAATGTATATTGCTAAGTGAAAGAAGCCAATCTGAAAAGGCTGCCTACTGTGATTCCAAGTATGTTACATTCTGTAACAAATATAGTTCACTATTATTCACATGAATTATCAAAATTTTCAAAATCATTAATACATGAGCCAAAGTAAATTAAAACTATTAAAAATCTCATTAACCAGATATAAACACTGATTACTTTTTAAAAATGTGTTTAAAATGAATTTGTACTATTCTGTAAAAAATGCAAATGCGATAATACTCAATAAAGTCTTTTAAGATTATATGAATGTGGGTCATATTGCATATACAAGACTGCTTTTTACAAAATGTAAATACAAATATATTGGAGAGAAGGAAAAAAATAGGAGCTATTTATGGCAGGGGAAGCATAAAGTGATTGAGAAGTTATGAGTTTGTTTGGTTTTTGTTTATTATTATTGGAATAATGAAAATGCTCTAATAATGAAGTGATAAATGCACAAATATGTGATTACACTTAAAACCATTGATTTTACACTTTGGAAGGATTTATGCTTTATTACTGTGTATCAATAAAAGTGATTTGTTAAAAAGAGGGACTCTGTATTCCAAAAAAAATCATAGACAAAATTTATAAATAAAATGGAAAAAGAATGAATCAGCAAAACAACAACAACAAGAAAATAGGACCGAAGATTTTAATAGACATTTCTCCAGAGAGGAAATATTGATGGCCAAAAATCACATGAAAAATGGTCAACATTATTATCTTTTAGGGAAATGCTGATCCAGATTACTTTGAGATATCATTTCACACCTTAAAGAATGGCCATTATAACAAAAACAGAAACTGTAAGTGCTGGAGGGGATGTGAAGAAATAGGAACAATCCTTCACTGTTGATGGGAACATAGAATGATGCAGCCTTTTTGATACACAGTTTGGAGCTACCACAAGAAGCTGAATATAGTACTGCCATGTGATCGTGCAATCCTACTACTAGGAATATATTTAGAAGAACTGAAAGTAAGGACTGAACTGACATTTGCACACCGATGTTTATCGCAGCAATATTCACAATTGCTGAACAACCCATGTGCCCATCAATCGATGAGTGGATAAACAAATTGTGGTTTTTACATACAATGGAATATTATTCAGTTGTAAAAAAAAAATGAAATCGGGATGTATATGAAAATATGGTTGGATCTTGAGGGCATGATGTTTAGTGAAATAAGACAGATGCAAAAGGAGAAATATTGTATGGTCTCACAAATATTAACTAAAATGATGAGTAAGCTCAAGGATGTACAGGTTACTAGGAAATTGAATGTGGGTTGAAAAGGAGCTGATGCTTACTGTAGTAGACTTTTTAATAAGGTGTATCATAAATGTATGCAAATGAATAGAGTCGATGGTAATACACTATGGTGAATATAAATAACACTATTGATTTATATGTGTGATTGTGGTCAAAAGGGTAGTCTGTGGATGTAATATTTCAATTGAAAGGAAGCTAGAGAATAATCTAGGGACTATAAGACAGTGATTTTGGTGGTGGATGAAGATTGTGTTTAATAGTATAAGAATGTTCTTCCTTTTAAAAGTAAGAATATAGTGATACATGGGAAAATTACAACTGATGTAACTTATGGATTATAGTTCACAGTAATATTGTAATATTTTTGCATCAGTGGGAAAGAAAATTATATCAATTATAAGAGACAACAATAGGGGTTATAAGGGGGTATGGTATTTTTCCTTTTGGAGTAATGAAAAATTCTAAAATTGACTGAGGTCATGATAGCACATTTCTGTGATGAATATGAGAGCCACTGAGTGTATACTTTGAATGGATTTTATAAAGCATTGGACTCTATAATGCAATGAGTCCTATGGTGTAAGATGGACTGTGGTTAACAGAACAAATATGAGAACATTCTCTTATTAATATAACAAGTATATAATACTAGTAGTGTGTCATTAACTGGGTGGATTGGGGGAAAATTACACCAAATGTAAGATATTGGGTTTAGTTAGTAGTAATGTTTTGATGATGCTTTTTCATAGCTTGTAGCAATTGTTTCACAATAATGTAAGGTGTCGGTGGTCAGGTAATATATGACAGCCTTGAATTATGATATGCATGCTTGTTTTGTAAGTTCACAACTAACAGTATACTTTTTTTTTAATGGATGTTCATGCATGCAGGCTAAACTTCAATTAAAAGGTTAAAAATAATTTTATTTCAATGAATTTTTAAAATCTCAAATGGGATTTTGTAATTCAAAGTTGAAACACATTTATTTTTCATAGCTTCAGAATCTGACAAAGAATCCCAGACCGTGCTTTCCAAATCCAGTCTTCTTTGCTATTTTGCAAACTTCTGAGTCCTCAAATTTAAACTACTCCATTCTAAATGTACAGTTTTAGAGAACTACTGTATGCTTTTTGATAAAAGTGTTTTCTTAAAACCTTCCATCAAATACAAAGAATGAGTTTTATACAAAGATTCAAATGGAAGAAATATTAAATTTACCAAAAAATCATTTATTGATTTTAAAAAATAGTAACTGTACTATTCTCTGGTATAAAAGAGAACATGTAAAATTTAAAACTTTTAAATTAAAGTTTTAAGTTAAAGTTTTTGAACCAACTTTGGGAATTATCTGGCACACACTCCGCAAACAAAAAAGAGAATCAAAACTTTTTCACTTTAGGAAATTTCCCACTTTTACATTATAGCTTAACTGCCTGACTCCTTTGTTGACTGCTAAATTCAATATTTAATTTTTAAAATAATGCATTTTCACATAAAAAGAATTATTTTTTAAATGGTCTTAATGACCCAAAGCACGAATATAACAGCAACACTCTCAAGGTATATCCTGTGACTACAATGAAGTAAGAGATGAAAATGGACAGACATCTGAAGAAAAGCATTCTCTCTGATGAAGATGAGCAAGCTTTTAACATATGAGCAGCTCAGCACTCCACTCCTTTGGAGGTTCCTCAAACTCACAATGTTTACATTTAAGAGAGTCAATGTATTTCTTAAAATCAAAGTTTGGTCACTAGAAAAGAATGAACAAAAAATATTACACTCCTTCCAAAACAACAGGAAACAGCTCTAATCATGCCCTTTTCTCCCCACAACAACAGGAAAGTAGCTGGGGCTACTTTCAATTCCTAAAATTTCAATTCCTAAAACATTGCTGCCATTTGCCTTAAGCTTCAGGTCTATGTATTTCCTTCTCCAACACTCCCGCCCCCTTATAAGTTTATTCCTATACACATACATCTACAAGTGTTTGCATAAGCATGCACAAACACACTCTCACTCTCAAATATGACACTTTGTTGTGTGTTTGTTAATAAATTATGATAATATGTACAGGTTTCATATGTGCTTTGTAAACATCAGAGTAATTTGGGTCCTTTTCTTCAAAAGCCTGAAATCAAATTAAGCAATCAGGGATCACTACTTTCACAGATGCTGTTCTCAGGGTTCATATTGACCAAGGGCAGAGAAAAGTCCCCATAACTGATATTTAGTTGGGACAGCAAAGAGACAATGTCAGTCACGCTGCTGTGTCAGGGAAGAAAGCCTAAAGTGCTGTCCAAAGGACCAAACTCCAATACGAAATCAGGATCAGGAAACCATGTGAAATGGCAAAATCTCGTGCAGCTCTCACAATATCAACTTTTCCATCTTCTAGTGAATGTTTGGAACACTCTAAGCCCAGAAGTTCCTGCTGTTGTTTTAAAATTTCATCCATCAATCTGGAAATATATGTTTTGAAAATATCTTGGTGGTAGTACATGCTAACGTAAGAGATGACCATGGCCATACACACCACAAGGCTTGCAGTGTCAGAGAAGCTGGGATCCTGCTCCTCCCCAGTAACCACCAGGCCCACGTGCATCTGCAGCTTCTCCAGGGAACTGCCGTCGGAGTCCAAGCTTAGCGCTAGGAGCGCGATGGAGGAGTTTCCAGATCCAGATGGAGGTGCAAAACCGAACTCAGAAGCGGGAGGTGAGATGGTGATGAGGGCCGAGCAAGGTGTGCAGCAACCCCCGCACGAATTCCTACAGCCTCGTCATTCTCTCATGGCGCCTGGTAGCTCTCCCCTCCTTCCCAAAGCCCCCAGCTCAATGGCTTTTTATCCGTCCTGATGGCTGGCTCCACATTCCCCTGTCCTCTGCGCCTGAACCCCTTTCCATTTCCAACCCACCTTGGCCTTGCCGCCATCTTCCTCTTACCTCCGTAGCCCCTTCCCCGCTAGCACCCAGAACCAACGTTTGAAGAACTCTAGATACCAGTCAAAATTTTACAGCAACCGTGGGGATGTTGAGTTAAGAAAATGGCAAGTTAAAATGGTAGGAAAACTCTGTAACACTTTCTTAAAAAACGCTTGCCCGTTCCATCCCTGGCTGTGTGGCAGTTTTGAAGAAGAATAGGTTCATCATGGTCCACTCTTCCTGGGTGAAGTTTATAGCTACATCTTTGAAGGACATTGATTCTTAAAGCAACACAGACATTCAAACTCAGACTGGACTTTCCTCACTAATATCACAGTAAGATGGTTTAGAAGGAAGCACTGAGGAATGGAGCGGCTGTTATGGGTAGAAAGCTCAAATTATGTTTGGGATTACAGTCAGATCTTTCTGAGTGCTGACCTGGTACCTGTAAATCACATATACTTACAGTCATTTCCACATGCTGAATACATAAAATTTCATTATAACACAATATCACATGTGTTGTTGCATGATATAATTTGACTATTGTCCCAAAACTGGTAATTATGACTTACAGATGGAGATTATAAAATTTGTACTTGAGAGATCATAACTAAAACACTCTACTTCACCAATTTCAAATAAATCTACAGGCTCATGACAATAGAAGCAATATCCATGATCTACTATATTTTAACCATGACTAGGGTTTGATTATTCTAACCAGCCTACCAGTGACCTCAGTTTCCTCATCTATGAAATGGTTTAGCAAACTATTTTATGCATTTGGAAAGATCCAATGAGCTAATGTATAAAGTGCTTCCCACCTAGGACACATTGATTTAGTGTGAGGGATAGTTCTATTATTCATTAAAATGGCAGAAAAACTTGAAGCAATATACACAATTTTGCAGAACTTCATGGGTGTCATAAAGAACTTGGGATCAGTAGGTCTTCCTCTTTCAAATCTATGAAACTCAGGTGTTCCTTATAAGATATAAGACACAGGCAACCCAGTAACACAAATAAGAGCCCCCTGAGAATTCTATACTGTATTACCATCACAGTCTGACTCCTCCTGGTGATAGAAGGTCATACTCAATTTTATCTTGGTCCTCCAAATCCTTCTTATTATTGCTTCTCTTGTATCTTCTTCTTTATTCTTGGTTAAAGATAAAGTTTGCCTCTTTATGTGTTCTAGTCTCTCCAGCTCTTCAAAAAATTTCACAGGACCCAAAATTTTAATCTAAAGACTAAATTCATTTTCTTCTATGAAGAGCCAAAATCAAGTGAAAAATATTCCCTATTCATTGCTTCCACTTATCAAATTTGCATAAACATTATTCACAAAGAGTGGAGTGGTTGATTAAGGACAAGTTGGTGATGAGAATTTTGAAATTCATTTCAAAATGCAAAATTATATTCTATCTATATATATTTGAAGGTGTTTAGTATTGGATAAAATAATGAAATTATTTATAATTTCATTCCCTGGCTTAACCCTCTCTTGTGCTCCCCTGAATACTACACAACACTTACCTCAGCACCTTTCACACTGGATTGATTGAAGCCACCTGATCAAACATCTGCTTCCCTGTTGAACTATCAGTTTGTGCTCTCACTCACCTCTATCACATTTTATCACCACAAAGCCTATTACTATCACTTACCAGGTTAATGATGGAATTACTTCCCCACCAAGGCCCTGGGTTCCATCTCTTCTCTGAATACACAGCCTTAATGGAGGCTGTAATAAATTAATGCAAACATTGGAAGGAGATTATTTCTTAATCTCTGACTCACCATTATCCCAGAGTCCTGGGCACACTTAATTATCTCTCCGAACCTTGAATATCTACTGAGTGCATTCAGAATATTCAGGATAATAGGTGAAATCTTCCCATGTTACATCCCTTTCCATGCAATAGGGATGTAATTTCAATAGAAATAGCAATTCCTTACTCACCAGGGGATGCATTCTCAATAATTAGGCTGTCAGCGGTAGTCCTCTGACTTTGAATTTTCAGACAGGCCAAGCACAAAACAGGTAAATCTGAGGACGGAGAAAGAAGATATGAAATTCAAGACATGTCCATAATTTCCAGAGACACCTTTCATAAATACCCAAGACTTCATTTGTTTATTTACCAGCATAAAAAGGACATGATCAGAAGTTTGGAAAAGTTTAGTAGCATGGCAAAATTACATGGACAGAAGATAACAAAGCTAAAATTTGAATTTTTCTTCGCCTATCTGCCAAGCATATATTTCTGGAGCATTATACACCATACCTAGGTTTTACCTGGAATTTCTTCTCTCCTATCAGTAATCAGAGGCCACACCTTGTGATTAAAACTACCTCTCCTTTTCCTTTTTCACATGATTACTCCACATGCCCAGATTTACCTACCACACAGGAACCTCCAATGCATTGATCCCTTTTGCCATACATCAGCCTATATCCTGTCTATGTCCTCATTATTACTGTCTAGTTTAATCCATTATTATTCATCTCAACAGATATTTACCCAGACACACATTTTAATCTTTCTTGTGTCCATCTTAATATATAGCAATAGGCATATCTACCAATATACATTCTAACTACCTACATTTCCCCATGATTGATTCTGACGTCACATCAACTTGGATATTATCCCTGCTATAAGCACAGAGTCACAACTCCTAGTGGCAGTCAAATATGTCTAGCAGCTCTACTGTCATGATAATTAAATCATTCTTCCAGTCTTCATAAGCACCTTAAATCTTCTTCTTGTCTTTTGAATTTCACACATTCTCACACTGCCTCTAATTTTCAAAAGATTGAATTGCCTCCTACTAAGAAGTGGGATGTAATTTGGCAAATTACTCTTTAATCCCATAATAGCTTCAAATATTCCTTGCATTCATATACAATGGCATTCTTTCCTATTAAATTGAGAAGTCATGTTACATAAAGCTGAGTCCAATGTCTCCAATTGAACTCTTATTCTCCTGGGGTTTTTTGTTGTTGTTGTTTTTGGTAACTGTATAGTTACCAAATCATATCATAAATTCAATCTTTTTTACTAAAAACCTTTCCCTCTATTCACAAGCCATATCATCATTTAAGCTCATTTTGTCTATTCCATAGTGAAACAAGATAATCTTTTATCCTATTTTCCCTCAAGTTTGAGATCTTCTGCTCTTCTCTTCACAATCAAAATGAAATTTCACATACCCCACTCACCATTTGACTTAAAAAGATCAACAATGTTTCATGATAAGTAAGTCTAGTGAACATGAACAATGATCTTCCCATAGGAACATCCTGCCTTGGAGTCAAAGAATTGAGTCTTGACCTACTTTGGGGGACTTTCTTTTTTCTTTCTTTTTCTGAGACCTTAGTCTCTTCATTGTTTACAAACAACTCTAATACCTCCTTCCCCTGTCTTCTGCAAAGAGCAACAAAATACACTTCCACAACAGAAAATTAAATCCTAGCCTCCCTTCACTCCTTCCTTTATCCTAGGGTCTCTTAATCATTTTTGGTCCATGGACTCCTTTGCCATTCAGGCAAAAACCACTGACCACTTCTCAGAATATAGTGGCAGATAGTTTTGTGACACTCAATATTGGCATGGTTTCAATTAAATTTTAGGATTATTCAAAATTAATTCAAACTCATGGACTCCAGGAAATATTTCTATGGACCCTTTGTGAGTCAGTGGACCGGTGTTTAGGAGCCTCTTTTTTATGCACTATCTTAATGTGCTCACATATTCATTTGATTTTAATTTCTTCCACCCCATCTCTGAATTCAAAGTGATAAAACACACATCTGGAATCCTTTTCTGAGCTATCATCATTACATCTTAATTACATTCACTGACAATGGACTATATCTTAAAACATTACCTCTCTCTCAAATTATAAACCTTATATCTCTCCTAATCTCCAATCTAATTAATGGCTCCACCAGGAATACAGAGACTCATCTTTTACAACCCTTCACAAAACTACAAAAGATAACTGAACAGTACTTTCATATCTGCACTAAGCACATTGTCACCGTTCATTTCTGCCTTAGTCCACAAACATACCTTTTCACTTCATACTCATTTTCTTTCATTCTTAGTTTAAATATGAATTCCTGGGAGATCCTTATATGGAACTCTACCAATGTTAGCCTTTATCTTACATGTATGTATTGTCTCTCTTCCACTGATGTGAACACAATAAAATCAACCCCTCAATGCTGAGACAAATTACCTTTTGACAATTATATATGCATTTTATTTTTTAAATTAAATTTTATATTTTTAAAGAAACTTTAGATTACATAAATGTTACATTAAAAATATAAGGGATTCCCATATGCCCCAGTCCCTCCCCCTCCCACACTCTCCCACATCAGCATCCTTCATCAGTGTAGTACATCTGTCACAATTGATGAAAACATATTGAAGCACATCTACTAACCACGGACTACAGTTTATAGTTTACACTCTGCCCCACACAATTTTGTAAGTTATGACAAAATATACAGTGTCATGTATCTGTCATTGCAATGTCATGCAGGACAATTCCAATATCTCAAAAATGCCACCATATTACAGCTATTCTTCCCTCTCCCATCCCTCAGAACCTCTGGTGGCAACTTCCTCCACATCAATAATAATTCTTCCATTGCTAGAATAGTAATAATCCTATAGTAGAATAATAAGTCTTCATTAGTCCATTGTTTATTCCCCAATCCTGAAGACTTTGGGATGGTGATGCTCACTTTGCTTCTAGTTGAGAAGAAGCTTAGATCCTATTGGGGCAGACAGATTGAACTATGCTGCCTGCAGTTGCAGACACTCTCTGTTCCTTGGGATGTGCATTGTCCATGATGATCTCCTCATCAGCTGTCCTGGGTGAGTCCAATAAACTGGAGTTATGTGCTGCAACTCTGCTGAAATTCAGATTTCAACTGGCACAGAGATGGACCAAAGATCTAAGTCTCTGGGACACACATCCATCAAGTATAGTGCCAATTATAAGCTCAAGCAAAAAAGGCAGGAAAGCCATGTGTAGAAAACCTACAAATGAATCCAGTTCTGTCACACTGGGGAATATTAACTCCAAAGTAAGGTCCACTGACAGAGTGCTGTATTCACAAGTTATCTGCCCTGCTTATAGTTTCTGAATGTCTCTAGAGCCTTAATGAGCTTCACTTTTTGAGGTACTGTTTACTGTGGCAGTCAATGAGATCCTGCTGGACTTACACAACCATAAACTCTGGAATGACCTCCCAACTCACTTTGAAATCTCTTAGCCATAAAAACTCATTTGTATTTACCATTTCCCTCATTTGGTCTAGGTCTTTTTCAAGATGCATTGCTATTTGGCACCTGGTAATAACCCCTTAGGGCCAAGGAGGCTCATGCCTAGGAGTCATGTCCCATGCCAGGGGGAAGGTAGTGCATCTATATGCTGAGTTTGGCTTAGAGAAAGGCCACATTTGAGCAACAAAGAGGCTTTCAGGAGGTAATTCTTAGGCAGTATATAGTATCAGGTTAGTTCAATTTCACAAGAAAAGTTTCATAAGTGCAATTGTCAATATCATGGTTCTTGTGTAATGGTCTGTCTTCCTTCCTTCACTAGGCACTGCCCTTGAAATTGAGGGACTCTTGCTGTCCATTTAGAGAATGTAGCAGAACTCTCCAGGATGGGAGTTCAATATTCTTTGAGTTATTGTTTGGGTCTCCATTCACCAAGACAATGCCTTATGAACAATTGAATATATCCATATGCCTTAGAGGCATGCCCCAGGTGAACCCTTTCCCATGCATCCTCTTATCACTGACATCCCTCACCAGTGATCCTCCCCTGCCACATATGGGACACTTTTGTGACCCAAAACCTCTTCAAAAAATGAAGCCTACAAAAAAACAAATAAAGTTAATAAGAATGAGAAGATCAACGAAATTGAAAACCCGCTAGCTAGACTAACAAAGAAAAAAGAGAGAAGATACAAATAAATACATTAAAAATGAAGGGGGGAAGTTACAAATGACTCCACAGAAATAAAAAGAATCATTAGAGGATATTATAAGAAACTGTATGCCAACAAACTAGACAACCTAGATGAAATGGACAAATTCCTAGATATGCACAACCAACCCACACTGAAACTACAAGAAATACAAGAACTTAACAAACCAATCACACTTAAGGAGATTGAATCTGACATCAAAAATCTCCCAGCAGAGAAAATTCAGGACCAGGTGTCTTCATAGGTGAATTCTACTAAACAGTTCAAAAAGAATGAACACCAGTGTTGTTTAAATTCTTCCAAAAAATTGAAGAGGAGGGAAAATTACTCAACACATTTTATGAAGCCAACATCACCCTATTACTAAAGCCAGATAAAGATATTACAAGAAAAGGAAATTACAGACCAATCCCTCTAATGAACATAGATGCAAAAATTCTCAACAAAATATTTGCAAATGTAATCCAAAAGCATATCAAAAAACTTACACATCACAACCAAGTGGGATTTATTCCTGGTATGCAAGGTTGGTTCAATGTAAGAAAATCAATCAATGTCATACACCACATTAACAAATTGAAGGAAAATACTACATGATTATCTCAATCAATGCAGAAAAGGCATTTGACAAAATCCAGCATCCTTTTTTTGATAAAAACACTTCAAAAGATAGGAATAGAAGGAAAATTCCTCAATATAATAAAAGGCATATATGAAAAACCCGCAGCCAACATCATACTCAATGGAGAAAGGTTGAAAGCATTCCCTCTAAGATTGGGAACAAGACAAGGATGCCCACTGTCACCATTGTTATTCAATATTGTACTAGAAGTTCTAGCTAAGCAATTAGACAAGAAAAAAATTAAAGGCATCCAAATAGGAAAAGAGGAAGTAAAACTCTCACTGTTTGTGGATGACATGATCCTGTACTTAGAAAATCCTAAAGTATCCATGACAAAGCTACTGGAGCTAATAAATGAGCTCAGCTAAGTTGCAGGATATAAGATCAACACACAAAAATCAGTAATGTTTTTATACACTAGTACTGAACAATCTGAGAAGGAAATCAGGGGGGAAATTCCATTTTCAATATCAACAAAAAGACTCAAAATACCTAGGAATTAATTTAACCAAAGAAGTACAAGACCTATATGCAGAAAACTACAAAACAATGCTAAAAGAAATTTTAAAAGACCTAAACAAATGGAAATACATTTTGTGTTCATGGATTGGAAGAATAAATATTGTGAAGATGTCAATCTTACCCAAACTGATTTATAAATTCAATGTAATACCAATCAAAATCCTTACAGCTTACTTTACAGAATTAGAGAAGGAAATTACCAAATTCATTTGGATGGGTAAGTGCACCTGAATAGCCAAAAGCATTCTAAAAAAGCAGAGTGAACTGAGAGGAATTTCACTGCCTGATCTTGAAACATATTACAAAGCTATAGTGGTCAAAACAGCATGATACTGGTATAAACATAGACACATCCATCAATGGAATAGAATTGAGAACCCAGAAACAAACCCTCACCTCTACAGTCAACTGGATTTGACAAACCTACCAAGTCCATGTTATTGGGACAAAACAGTCTTTTCAACAAATGGTGTTGGGAGAATTGGATATCTATAAACAGAAGAATGAAAGAGGACTCCTATCTTACCCCCATACAAGAATCAATGCAAAATGGATAAAAAAATCTAAATATAAAAGCCAAGACCATAAAAATACTAGAAGAAAATGTAGGGGAACATCTTTAGGAAACGCCGAGAAGAACTGAGAGCAGTGACAGAAACAGATATCTGCACACTGATGTTCATAGCTACATCATTCATGATTGCCAAAAGTTGGAAACAACCCAAGTGTCTATCAACAGAGGAACAGATAAACAAACCATTGTCTATTCACATGATGGAATATTATGCAGGTGTAAGAAGAAATAAATTTATAAAGCATGTGACAACATGGATGAACCTGGAGGCATTATGTTGAATGAAGCAAGCCAGACACAAAAGGACAAATACTGTATGATTATGTTACTATAAACCAAATATATTGTGTAACATATTGTTTGATTTAAAAAATTATATGTATCCAGTACATTTAATTGAGAAATGTATTTACTCATCAAAAAAATTAATAAGAAAATGAAATAATTTTAAAAATATCCAATAAAATACAAAAATTAAAAAAAACTTTGAAATAATAAAAAAAATTAGACATTGTGTCTTTCATCACTGTAAGACCTGTTTTCTTGTATGTACAGTGATATTTTCTCCCATATATTCCCACAGAGGTTTTTTTTTTTTCATTTTATCTTCAAAGAAGCTGTAGGATACAGAAAATTCACATAGAGAATATAGGTGATTCCCATATACCCATTGCCTTCCCTCTTTTCCAACATTTTACATGCAGATGGTACATTTGCTACAATTGATGCACAAATACTGAAGCATTGCTACTAACCATTGTCAATGTTTTACAATATGGTTTACATTTTGGATCATACACTTTTACAGGTTTTGGTGAAATTTGAAGTAGTCTGTATGTGTTATTGCTAAATCATGGTGAAAATTTTAATGCCGTGAAAATACCTTATGTTCCATCCATTCTATTCTTCCCTCCTCCTCCCCTTGGAACCTATGGTAACCACTAAGTTTCAATTTTTGAAGAATAAGATTCATAGTTACTTGAAATAATATTGTGGGCTTGACATATTTGTCTGTTTTCTTTTATTAGGCACTGATAATTTTCATGAGGGATTCTCATGTGTCTAATTGAGAACATTGCAGGACTCCCCATGATGAGATTTTGATATTTTCTTGTTTAGTGTGTGGGTTAGCACACACTGATATAACACACTATGACAAGATGAACACTTACATATTCCATAGTCAACTGTCCCAGGTGTTCCCTGTCCCCCACATCCAACACTATACACCAGTAACCCTCGTCTGCCATATTTGTAAAAAGAACACTCCCAATATTGTAGTTGTAACCAAAGACCTTTAAATCCCCAAAGTTTCCCTGCTGCTTTCCTAACCCTCCCCCCAGTTCCACAGATAGTACAACCCAACCGACCCAACCCACTCTCCCTCACAAACCAGCGCTGCTGAACACAATCACATCACTGCACCACTGTCACAAACATTTATGTAATCTAAATCTTCTTTTAAAAATTTTAAAATGTAGTTATAAAAAGAAACTTGTAGAAGTCAGAAGGCAGTGGGAAGCCAGAGAAAAATGATGAGACGTATATTGTCATGATAATGTGTTTTGATAATAGTCTTTTAGTAACAAAAAAATATCAAATCTGATAAATCCAATCAATGCTTACAAGTTCTGATTAAGTATATATGTAATCAGGATGTTTATTCTGGACTGTAGTACTGATTAGGTGTACTAACTGT